>JAGKQL010002017.1:14178-25163 GCA_018398635.1 Cyprinodon brontotheroides | reverse complement strand
TGCTGCCATGCAGGTCATTATTGCTGTTGGTCAGAAAACTTTGATTTTGTTGGGAGCTGGAGAAGTTCCACCTTTCTCAGTAGAGTCCCACGGGATCCTCCTGAAAGTGAGCCTTCTGCACAGCTGCAGCCCATCAGATCATCAGAGGATCCACTACTTCTAAGCTGTGCTTCAGACCTTGCCTCAACGCCGCGAGTGTTGATCAGTTGGGTCAGCCTAAGCCTAGACTCTCAGTGAATCTTTGTTGACTCTTGAATCCAGCCTGGATTCTAACTTTGTCTCTGTCTTCCAGAAACCAGTTTCTCCCCTGTGGAGCTCAGGAAGAGCTAACCTGCCGGTAGCCCAGCCCTCAGAGCCAAACCTGAAGAACCACAGTGAACTTCCATGCAGCTCAGGACTAAGAGCTGGAAAACTCAAGACAGGTCTGCTCGGTATTGTTAAAGTAAGGCAGCTGAAGCAGCTTAGGACTCTGCTGATCAACTCACTCTCCAGATCCAACATTGGCTCTCTCAAAGCTATCTACAAAAAAGAACCCTCAAGGTACAATCAGTTACAATCAAGGAATCAAACTCCAAGATGCAGCAGCTAACTGAACTGTCTCTCACGCAGACTCCGGTGAACCAGTTTCCAGGCCCGAACCAGAACCAGTCATATCAGTGTGCTTGTGCTAAATAAACTTGTTAAACTTTTACTCCTGTGTCCGTCTAGTGGTGTTCTGCATATTTGGGTCGCTCTCCGTGCACCCATCATGACTTATTTATTTTATTTTTTTACCTAGGTATACTTCTGAGAACCCAACCAAATATTAAGCTCTCGGTTATATCGGCTTATATTGTTTTAGATTCAACCTTGTACTGAGGCACTTTGATTCCTGTAGCACCTAAAGAGAAACAAATTCTTTTAGTTGTCTTATACGTTTATTTTATACTATTCTAACTTATAATGTTTCGACTGTCAAGTAGAATGTGGTAACTTATAAAACTTACTGAAAGTGAACTTTAAGATAAACATTAGATAATGTTTTGTTCTTAATAAACATTGTTATATGTGTTTCTTTAACCAAAAATTAAAACTTTGTAATGAGTAAAAACATTGACTGCAACAGGGTTGAAATCCGGTTAGAATTAAGTCTAATTACTTCACCTGCATTAATGTCTCCCTTAATAAATTAAAGCAGAAGCTTTGTCCCGTTTTAACAAGAATTATTTGACAAAAAAAATTAAATCTGAAACCCGGCTGACCAGAGCAGCTCATCATTTCTACCTAATTACCTTGATGTTAATGTTAACCCTTTATAGGGCAAGTTAGTGTTTTTGATCGCTTGCATCCCCCTTCCAAATGGAGTCTGCAACCACACACATGACCTGAATGAGAAGGTGATTAAAAGGCTTTTGGAGCATTCAATGGCTGCCGAGGAGGTAATGTAATCATTTAAATCAGGTGTGCCTGAATGGAGACATATTTCAAATATGAAGGACAATGAGCGCTGAGGACCCCTGGTGCTGCACAATGGGAGCCCACTGGTCTCCAAAGGGATGGGTTAAACTCAGAGAGTGCATTTCGTTGCTCTGTACTTGTGACAGTGTAATGAGTTAAGAAATTCTGCTCTAAATGATCAGATTTCTGCTTATGCTAAACATTGCATTGTCAGTTTTGTTGCAGGGTAACAGGTTTATGTGGGTGATTAATATTAGAAACATCAGCAAATCATTGACTGCCTTGTAGAAAGAAGTGTTAGTTTGTGTGTGAATGGTTGTTTGTCCTGTTTGTGTCTATATTGCCCTGCGATGGACTTGGGACCGGTCTAGGATGGGCTCTGCATCTCGCCTATTGATAGCTGGATGGATGGATGGATGGATGGATGGATGGATGGATGGATGGATGGATTACCTCTTTGGTTTACTCTTGGCTTTGGTTCAATGCAGGAGTCCATGATTAGAAGACCAGGGACGGGATCTGGACCGGACCCACCTGCTGGCTAATCCGGACCGAACCTGATTTAAAACATTTATAAATTACCGAAAGTTGCCTGACGTCACTTGCGCCGCTTCTCCTGTTACCCTGAAATCCACCATCCTCCGTCTCCTCTCCACTGCGCTCCAGACCTCCTGTGCAAAGCAAAGCCTACAGCCTCCGCTGTTCCTCCCGTCCTGCTCCGCTCCCACTTCCTCTGAGCTCAAGGAGAGCATGCGCGATATTATCATTAAATTCGTAGGAGCAAAACATGCATCCTGGTATGTTGAAGTAACAACAGTTTGCATCCAATTGAAATTTGACGAACCAGACCTTCTCACTGTTCTTTTTCCTGTTTGGTGCGATTGCCGTAGCGGATCTTGACCTGGCCGGACCGGAGCGGAGCCTAAACATTTAGAGGATGTTTGGCTCAACCTGCTGCTGTGAAGCAGGATTCTCCACCATGAACAGAATCAAAAATAAATATGGATCCAGGCTCAAAATGAGCACCTTGATATGTGCTTGAGAATGGCTTTGTCTCCATTCAAACCCAGGTTTAAAGCCTTGCAGGGCAGCATAAAGCCCACTGCCAACATTAAGACAGAAAAAAATAAAAATAAAATAACAAACAGTCAGTTCAGGTGTTTTAAAAAAAACATGTGAATCAGGAAATTGTCTTTATACAAAACTGAAAGCTTGCTGTTCTCTACTTTTAAAGATTTTAAAATGGAAACATTTATTTTTTTTTTCTATTTTTTTATTTAGAAATTCAATTTATAACATGGAGGCATAAACACCTCATTTTATTTTACTGTTAAATTCAACAATGGCAGACTGCAACTTTTAAAGTAAATTTTGCTTCAAACTAAAAATCTCAGGTTTTCAGAAGTCCGCCGAAAAGAAAAAGAAAAGAGAAAAAGGGAAGATGACACCAAAGGCTTGAAGGATTTTGGGAGTAAATATTAAAAATAAAAGAGGACAGCGTAGCAGTTTTCTCGTCACTGCTGGGGGGGGCGGAGGGTGACAGCGTTTGTTTGAGGAGGAGCCAGAGAGCCATCCCTACTCATAACAGAGACAGTGCAGCTGCAGGGGCTTGCTGTCTGATCGGAGAGTCTGGGCATAGTGGCTCAGAGACAGATCACGCCATTAATTTCAATGATCCTGCACTGTGGCCAACAAAAATGACTGATTTTGATCCAGGGAATGTTGTGCATTGAATAGCAAAAAGGAAGTCTTTCTTAGAGATGGCAAATTAACTACCAGCAGATTCAGAGGGCAGAGAATTTCCAAAGTATCTAACCTATTCTACCTCCGACAATGGAAGGGCAAACAATTGTTAGGGACTGGCTAATATACAACAGGTCAAAAATGGCCATATATTACCTGCCATGTTTACTGTTCTCTTATGAAGTACAGAAAATATCAACTAGTG
Organism: Cyprinodon brontotheroides; assembly: GCA_018398635.1. Taxonomy (NCBI): domain Eukaryota; kingdom Metazoa; phylum Chordata; class Actinopteri; order Cyprinodontiformes; family Cyprinodontidae; genus Cyprinodon; species Cyprinodon brontotheroides. The sequence continues at coordinate 21,778 of JAGKQL010002017.1, read as the reverse complement.
CACAAAATTCTATAGATGAGATGAAAATGCCCAACATAAAACAGAGAAAGCTATGAATATCATTTCAAGGGCATGATTTAGAAACCGTGCACACAGGCTGACAGTTGCACTGGCAAAGCCTTTAAGCTGCACTGCACTGACCCACTACCATTCAATCGGTAAACTAGTTTTCCACACATAATGTTATCATGATTATAACAGGCAGTTTAGATATTTATTAGTTTGCCTGAATAAGTATTTTTGATATATGATTGATATAGATGATATATGACCTACCTTTGGGTGAGGTCTCAGGAACCTCTGCCTCATAGGTAGACTGATTAAAGACGGGTTTATTGTCATTCTGGTCGATCACTTTGATTATTATTTCCATAGGATCTTCTGCATTTCCAGTACTTCCCTCTGCCACAGCATGAGCCCAGATCTATAGAAAGGAACATTTCATTTTATCAACAAGTATGTTTTCTGGGTCAAGTTATTCTGTTATTAGTTTAGGGTTTATACTGTTCCAATTATAATTAACTATATTTAATTGATTTCATCACAGGTGACTAAACATTTATATTCATCAAATTTTGATCTGAGTATTTTTTGAAAATATTAACATTGTTATATAAAAACTATTCATCTTTTATAGCAGCATTAAAAAGAAAACTAGTTACCCTGTATTCCGCCTGTTCCTCTCTGTCCAGTGCCTGTGTGACATACAGAACACCAGTCTCCCTGTCCATGGTGAAAAGATTAATGGGAGGCTGATCTGCTCCTGGACCAGTGATGCTGTAATGGACCTTCTTGTTGTGATCGTCACTAGTGCGTATCTGAACAGAATGAAACATCAATGATAAAAGTTTTAAAACAAAAAAATAACTTAAAGAGAGACATTAATGCAGGTGACAGCCCTAACAGCTAGGACTAACTGTAACCTAAAACAGCTGCCTGGCTAATGGATTTTATCACTATTACTAATGTTAAATAACAGACCAAAACTACTGCTAACAATTTATTCATGGAAGGGAGCAGAATTCAGCTTTGGTAAAGTCACCGATGGCAGAAAAGAAAAAAAAAATCTGAATACACCTTAAAGATAAAAGATGAAAGAAAAAAAAATCGACTGGATGCCATTTTTATGGTTCAGTTTGTCTCACCTGATTAAGCTTAAAAGGATATGGTCCTCTCTGATTCTCAGAAACACCTATTGGAGGGATAACCCAGTCTCTCTTCCTCCTCTTCAGCCCTCCACTAGATTGGGGGAAAAGCAGGACGGGAGCTTCTGGATTCACTGTATCCTGATAAAACATACATTTCTTCAGTAAGCTGTGAGTATAGTTTGCAAGCTGGGTTACAGGCTTCAAGAATATTTTGTTGTTCATATTCTATTAATTGTATTTAATATACAGTATACTGGACAAAGTTCCCCTCCTCATCTCAGTGAGCTTCAGTCACATTCCTGTCCTGACCCATGGGGTTCAATGATGCCGGTCCACCCCTTGCAGCTATCCTGAGCAAGCTGTCCATTAGCCGTAGTGTTGATGGGAATTTTTTTTAACCATTTTTTCAGTAGTACATTTGGGAGGTCACATCCTGGAAGTCCTTAAAGACATGGATGGCAGAGTCTAGTTTGATGAACTGGACTGGCCTGCATAGGGTCATGACCTAAACCCAATAGAACACCTTTGACTTCGAGTCAATGAGTCGATTCAATCAACTGGTTTTAATTAGATAGAAAACTTTGAATTAATAATTTGACTGGATGATCTGGTGAACTGTAAAGTAAGCCTTGAGATTACATGTGTGTTGTGAATTGGCGCTATATAAATAAGCTGAATTGAAAATTAAAAGATCAATAATAGTTTTGAAATTATTAAACATTGTAATCAATGGATTTTTTTCAACTCACATAAAGTTAGATTTTCTGTTGTTTAAAATAAAATACATTTTCTAAAAATTATCACATCATTCAACCTCTGCAGGGTTAAATCTGATGGTAAGAACATAATAGAAAAAAGGTTGACATTTTAAATGATTTAATTTTCTGGTGTTGCAATGAAATTTTAAAAAGTAACGTTAGCAGCAACATTTAATCTCTATCTGGGATCAATATGGGATATTTAGATGGAATTAAACAGAATTTTTCAACTGGTTTGTTTTTAAGCATGTATTAGAAATAAATTGCATAGAAATAATACATTATTTAATAAAACACTATTTTATTTACTTACAGCAGGCTGAGAGATGACTGGAGGGTTATCATCATTTGCGGACACAGTGATCAATACTTTAGCTTGCGCAGCCAGTCCCTCCCCTGCAAAATCTGCTGCTTCTACCAGCAGAGTGTACTGGGGGTGTTTCTGTGAGCGGAGATAGAAGACAAAGTAAATTCAGGCTGTTGGGATGAATTTTTTTTATATCCTGCTTGAATTACCCCTCTGTCCAGTGCTTCAGCATTGACTGTGATGACACCAGTGACTGGGTCTATTGCAAACACTGATGGACTGGGTCCTTGAGGCTCCTCGCTCATAATCCGATAGCGGATGGCAGAGTTGTCATTATCTGGCTCATCAGCATCTGTGGCCTCAACTTGGATCACCTCGAAACCTTAAGAAGAGGAAATAAAATGCAGATAAATTAATAATAAATGAATATATATATATAAATTTCATTTTATTTTTTTGCCGAGGTATATTTTAAACTTCTGAGAACCCAACCAAATATTGCTACCTCTCGGTATATATCGGCTAATACTGTTTTAGTTGGGAGCTTCTACTGGGACAGTTTGATTCCTTTAGCACCTAAGCAGAAACAAATTCTTTCAGTTGTCTTTTTATCCCCCTTTTCCTTGCTGTAAAAGAGCTTATACGTTTATTTTATACTATTCTACTTTATAATGTTTCTGTCATGATCTGGCCTGTTTGCTCTCCCTTAATTAGTAATTCCTTTCACCTGGTCAGTTTTCCTTCCCTAGCCTCTCATTATAATTTATTAGCGACTCACCTGTTTCCTTTGGTTTATATTCAGTTCAGCCTGAGCATTCCAGAAACCAGATCATTACTTGTCTTTTTGTTAGTCTGTCCGTTCAGTTTTGGCTTGCCGTTCATGCCCTGGATCCTGGCGGCCAGTGGAAACTGAAGGGGTTTCAGTGCTTGTCTCGTCGGACTGATAGATCCTGTTCTCAGCACCAAGGTCCCCTGCGTTGTTTTAGCTCTAAGATGCTGGGCAGGTTCAGTTTTTATCTCCAGTAAGCAACTGGCTCAGGAGATCCAGTTTAAGCTCTCTCATCTAGTTGTGGTTCCCGCGTCCTCAAGGTACACCGGCTACCCTCTTCCACTGAGCCTGCCTGTCTGCAACGCTGATCTGTCTGCTCCTGTCGCGTGACTCTGTGAACATGCTTCTGGTCCTAGTCAGACTCGTGAACCAGTCCTGGTCAGCCTGTGGATGCCTGCTAAGTCTGGATCCTGCCAAACTTTCTCTGTTCCTGCCAGATCTGGATCCTGTTCCTGTGTTTCCTGTGTCTGTTCTGGATCCCTGACCAGGATGGCATCAATCATGTCCTCTTTATTTTTACACTGGGGTTTATTCATGGACTTTTCTGCTAAACCAAGGTAAGTGACTCACTGAGGTATCATCTTCAGTCAGATGATTGTGGTCACTTAACTGTGTTTCTCCTGCAGAGTGTCTGTGATTGAGCGGTGCCCCGCTTCCCATCCTGCAGTGTCTGCTAAAGCCACAGCTCCGCTTTTGTTTTGTTTTATGTAATAAACGTTTTGAACTTTCCTACTGACTGTCTCTCCTTGAATACTGGCTCCCTCTTTCCGCGTTTCATGACAGTTTCGACTGTCAAGTAGAATGTGGTAACTTATAAAACTTACTGAAAGTGAACTTTACGATAAACATTAGATAATGTTTTGTTCTTAATAAACATTGTTATAATATGTGTTTCTTTAACCAAAAATTAAAACTTTGTAACGAGTAAAAACATTGACTGCAACAGGGTTGAAATCCGGTTAGAATTAAGTCTAATTACTTCAACAAACAACACTGAAGGAAACAAAACACTAGATTTGTAATGTTATAGAATGGGGTTTAAATAATATCACAAAAAAATTGAGACTTACAGCATTAATAATTGAGGTATCAAAGGGCTTCCAGACCAAAAAATACTCAATTACTTTTCTACTAAGAACAAAGATAACCCAGATGAATGAGGAAATGTCCGAGTGTGGGCTATTTTTACTTTTGCCAAGATAAGTTAGTGCAGCCATAAACTGATGTCAAATCATAGTAACAAGCTATAGGCTGATAAACTCTAAAATGAACGGTAACAAGTCCACTTTAAAAATTATAATTGACCAAAGATAGGTTATGGATTAAACATAGCAGGATGACTTCATTAAAAAAGGGATACTGGTAGGTGTTTAGATTAGCAGACACAACTTGAGGTTTCTGGTTTTTATTAGTTTTATTACAATGGAAAATAAACACAAAAGCTTATTTTAGACATATATCTGTTTTATAACGCATGGACACAAGGATATATCAGTTTCTGAATTTAAAATTTTTTGTGGTTTACTTAATAGGAAAAAAAGGCAAACCTGTTGGTCCTGGGTTTGCCAGGTTAAGGGGGGTGACCCTGAAGCATTTTTTGCTGTGTTGTTGGTTCTGAAGTGAGCAGAGTTTTATACAGCTGAGGACAGAGAAATGACTCATAGTGATATTTTTTTTTTTCGTGAATGTGAATACCAGAAAAAAATAAATACTAGTCATGTGAGCTGCATGGGTAGCGGTTGAAAGTCCCAGAAGGTCTGTGCATGCCTATAGAACCTATACTACGAACTAGGAGGGTTGTTGGTTTTTAGGCCAACGGTTTTCTAAAAAACAGGGAGTTAAAAAATTAACAGAGTTTATTCCAGATCAGGTTGTTACAGGACAGAGAAAATGCTTGGAGCTTGCACAGCTGTGGGCTCAAAAAGATCAGCGTCCTGGAAAAATTGAGGCCCAAGGGTAATCTCACTGCTTCTTATACCTCAGTCTAGTCACCATGTGTTGCATCAGGTGGAAGCTCAGCTGTTCGTATCAGAAACACGCCACATGTCCTGAACCTGCATCTTGTCTCTATCCCCAAGAATTACAGATAGCTCCCCTTTATCAGACCAGCTCCAAGATGTGCCCATATCCTGTGTATTTCTAAAGACACGAAGACTGTCCTGATTAGATGAGCTCCGTACACACAGTTACTTCCACCATGTGAAGGAAGGCCTTCTACTCTGTCTAATCTGGCTAACAGAATGACAATGCACATGATGTATAAAGAATAAACCCTAGACTAGCTCCAGTCTCCACAGGAGACTTTGTTAAGCTCATTGGCTCTTATATTATAAATTTGTTTAAAAGCACACCATGGACTTTGTGACCTAAAGAGTTTACACATGAGTTATTTTAAATGATTCCTCAACCCAATATCCGGAGCTTGAACTTGTCGTACCTAGGTGGTTTCCTCTCTCGAAATACCAACTATATAGGATTGGGAACACTGTAGGTTGACGAGGTCATGTGACCTGGAAGAACATATCGCTTTGTGTCCACAGGGTTTTATATAGTCATGGAGCTAAGGCTTTCGATCTACAATTTTTCCGCCTGCTTGACTACTGGTCATGGTTGGGGCAAGAACAATGTTTAAACCTTCTGAGGAGGCTTTCTATAGTCTGTCATCTCCTATATGTCTTTCCACATCCTTCTGGTGTTGCTGTCATTGTGGAAAATATCCTGGATCTTCCAGCTGTGGTTCTGCTTCGCTCATCTAACGGCACGGTTCAAATTTGCACGCACTGCTCTCAGTGCCTCTCTGTCACCAGACTTGAAAGCTGAGTTCCGTGCTTTTAGCGATCTCTGAACCTTCGCATTCATCCTGGCTCGTGGGTTTATGTGGGTGGTGATTTTCTTTGTGATGCTGACGTCTTCAATGCTTCTGTTGATGTAGGCTGATACAGTCATGGCATACTCATCTATTTTTTTTGTTGTCATAGGTTGCTGCAGCTTTGAACATGTTCCAGTCAGTACATTCAAAACAATCCCATGGCACTCCCAGTCATTGAAGAGCACAATTTTCAATTTAGAAAATTGATGATGAAAACGTCCTCTATGTGTGAAGATTGAAGCTCATAGAAAGCCTGGTATAGAGTCTTCGTGGCCTCTTTTGTATTAACGCTGGGAGGCACATAAACAGCGGTGATACTGAACTCTCTGGGCGGATAAAAAGGTCTGCCGTTAACAGTCAGAAACTCAATGTCTGGAGGGCAGAAGCTGGCGAACAATGTTATATTTTTATACCAGCTGTTGTTTATGTAAACACAGACAAAAACATTTTGTGGCCATAGCTCCAGCAGGTGTTGGTGGTAATAGCCTGGTTTTTAGCGTTCTGAACGGCATATTTTGTGGAATTGTCGAAAGCTGCATGACCATAATAATCTGTTGTTCTAAATTAGGTAAAAGCTAATTCAACCTCATTATGAATTCTTCAAGATAAACCTTGGATCCCACATATAAAATCCATTCCTAACTCTGATATCATCGCTTTATTTTATTGATTATTATTTTCAAACATGTGTTTCCTTCTTCGTTGTTCATAGAAGTTTAGTTCACTTGAGAAGTATGTTTAACTTGGGGTTGAATAGTTTTTGTTAATAAACTCTTCTGTTTTTAATAAAGTTGTGGTGAATTTATTTAAATATATGTGCAGAATTATCAGTTTGACCATGATTTAAGCTTGATTCACACTTTTATTTGTTGTTCTAACACACAGCCAGTGGGGCGTGGGTTGATAAACAATCTATTTATATGACATGTTTTTTTTCACTCAAGATCTTTGTAATTTTATAAAGTTTACTACAAGGCCAACTGAATTCAGGTAGTTTATAGTAATAAAATGATTTTAAAGCTACAGTGTGTAACTTTTAGCGACATCTAGCGGTCAGACTGCAGACTGCAGCAACATGAACATCTCCCCCCCACCGCTTCTCCCCCCCAACAGTACGGCGAGCGTTACGGGACAAAATGTCTTCCACGACGTCCGCATCACCTACCTTCTCAAGTGATGAGGTTTGTTTACATAGATAATTTTGCAGATAGTATTTCATTAGTCTGTGTAGGGTATAGATATCATGTAGACTTAAGATAATAAATATACCCGTTATTTTTTCTACATCGTTGTGACGTTTTGGCGATCTCGCAATCGCTAGTTTGTTGGCTCTGCGCTGCCGTAGCGCAAAGATGTCTGCCTCCATGGCTGCGAGACCAGCTCCTATGTAATTATAAATAACGAATTCTAAGGCAACGCAAATATTAAAGGAGAAGTTCACTTTTTAACACTTTAAGCCCATTTTCTGTAGTGTCCAGGATGAAATCGAATGATCGACACCAAAGTTTTGACAATTGGTCCTGTCTCTGCTTTTTGGCTCATTTAGAATCAACCCCTGGCTGCTTTAGAATGGCTTCCATAGAGCATGTCCGATAATGTCCTTAAAACAACCTTAAACGTTCTTTTTTTTAAATATGCTACTCACCGGGTCGTCAGCGCTGTTCAATGACGTTCCAAAAAAAGTTTCGT
>JAGKQL010002016.1:0-28030 GCA_018398635.1 Cyprinodon brontotheroides | reverse complement strand
GTACTTTTACTCAAGTACGGAAAGTGAGTACTTTTGCCATCTCTGTACAGCCGAGGCGGTGAGGTAATAGACGGCAAGTTTGTGCGACAAACGGAGGGACATGAGGGCTTAAAAAGAGCGGGGATCCAGGTGGAAAAAGGGTCCCAGTCGTTTTCCACAATGGCAGTCATACAAACAAAACAAGCTTGTAAGGTACCAAAAAACAGAAAATACGCATAGTGTAGAGTGGATGTACAGGTTGACCATTTAGAGGCCTCCTTTCTTTAGCACAGCTGACTATGTGCGGTCACCTACAGGTTTGGAGAGGTGCACCAGAGTGTTCAAGCGGAAGGGACAGGGGCATATCATGCGTTAACTGGCGCATTAATACCAACGCGAGACGACTTGGTTTCTTGAGTATAAACCAGCCTTTAGGCCTGGGCTCATTGTAATAATCAAGGGTTCAAAACATAAAGGTTTTAAAACTTAAAATATGAGATCTTTTCAATAGTACAAGTTAAAGAGAAAATGACAGAGTGACAAAAGCCCACTGTTGCTGGGCACTGGCAGTCAGCTGGCCTAAAGAAGGCTACAGTGATTCTCCATTGCTTAATTGACAGCAGTTCAGGCATTGAAACTGGGACTGAAACAATGAATAGTGATTAATCGAATATTGAAATAATCAACTAATTTAGTAATCGGTTAATTGTTAACTTGAGTATAGAGACTGTAAAACATGCCTTTAGCAGACAGAGCGACCCACTTAGATCAATAATTATACCAAAATAGTAAGAAAATATTAACATTTTGCATTTAAGAAAAAGAAAACTTTTTCATCTGTCAAAATGCTCTATCAAGAACTCCTCAAGTGGAAAAGTTTTATTTTCATACTGGTTTTGATTTGGTAAAAAAAAAAAAAAAAAAATCTTCCCTAAGGAGCCCTTGGTATCCTATAATCCATTACTCCAAAAATAATCGACAGATTAATCGATTTGCAAATATAATCAGTTGCAGCCCTAATTGAAACCATAACTGTAAAACGTGTTTAAAATTTTGTTTATGATGAACCAATATTGTCCAGATTCTTCTTTACCATCCTCTGAGATTTAGCCTCTCACCTACCAAAAATAAACAACTGTCTATGGGATTAAAGGGTAATTGGAGTCGTGGTATAGCCCCTAAACAACCAACCATTACTTTTATTATAGTATCACTGTTTTAACACAGCAGTTCAAAAGTAGCCCACTGAAATATTTCATAAGAAAATTTAGCAGCTAACACTTTGCTGAAGTTATGCACCTCTATAAATGTATGAAAGAAATGTAATCAAATTAAGAGAAAATAGAATACTGTTTGGCTCAAGGAACTTCCCCAACAATTTTGCTATTTGGAGGTTATACTGAGTTACTGAGGCCCGTCCACAACTGAGAAGTCAAAACCTTGGCCTAAGCGACAAATTTTTCACCAAACCAGCCTCAAAATCCATACCTGAAGCCGGCGTTTTGCGGGGATGCGTTAGCGATCTTTTTTTATTCAGCCTTCAGAGTGGGAAGATTTTGAAAGCGCGTTTTACTGTTTCCATCTTTAAAGCTCTAACCGCATTTTTTCTTACGCATGCGTCATATGCCGATACCATACTCTAAACACGCATGCGCCACACAGTATCACAACAACTATGGCGCCGTGTACTGTGTTGAATGGTTGCTGCTCATACTGCTCACCCTGCTGTTCGGGCTTACAACAGAATCTTCTTCTTCTGGAATATCTCCAGGAAGAACAGAGCAATACTCGGCGACATAGTTCAGCACCTGAATTTGACTGAACCACGAAATGGACCCGCAGGGGTTTTCCGGTTTGGTTGTTGTATAAATATTTACGGCGCGATGCCCAACATTTCGTTGACTTTGTTTTGCGCTATTTTTGCTTTAGAGCGCATACCGCAGGCCAGGCATACATTTTACGCAGCGTTTTCATGCACTACGTGGCGGGCCGATCACATTTATTTTACCACGCGCTCCCGTTTTTCGGTATTGACAAACATTCTGGAAAATATTAGCGTTTAGACGTGTTCGTTTTGACTTCGTTGTGGGCGGGGCCTGAGTTTCTTTTCAAATTAATAGGAGTATTTTTCACGTGGAAAAAAAAAAAAAGGAAACCAGACATTTCATACACTGTATAAAAAAGCCATTGTAGAATTGCCATTTAAAGTCTATGATAGGGTCAAACATTTAAGGTATCCTTTGTAAAGTTCCTCATAATAGTTTGCTCGAATTGTGGTCCATTTCTCCTGACAGAACAGTAGCTACGTTTACATGCGCCAAAATTTCCCGATCCGATCCAAACCTTGGTTGATCGAAAATTCAAATCTCCGTTTACATGGACACTAAATGAAATGATCCGATCATGGCGTGTGTATACGTTACATGTACCAGCGTTGGATCAGATTAAATCTTTTAAGCATCGCAGAACTTCCTGCCAAACTTGGCAGTTCTGTCTGCGTCTGGTTTTGGGAGGCCTGACAAAGCGATGCGCTCGGAGCGGCGGAAAGAAAAAAAGAGGAGGAAAAGTAGCGCTTGGCAGCGAAATGTCCGAGAGAAAATGTAGAGAATGAGCGATTGAACCGGGCGTGGGAGAAGCGAGTGGGCTGTGGAGAGAGAAAAGGAGGAAGAGGAGGATAAATTCACTGCTTCCTGCAGCTTTAAATGAACTTGAGTGTATAAGTCGGCGTTCCTAGACTCCTCCTCGCCATGTTGTTCACAGCGAGGCGAGAGACGGTGGTTTCCTGTTGTTGACAAGGCGGAAAAACGTCACGCTGACGTCGCACACATACCCAGTGAAGATTATTTTTACTCTTAAGATCCGAATGGGTGTTTTACATGGGCATAATCAGATGGCGGTCGGCAAAAGCCACCTCTCTCATTGGCGGAATTAAATTTAGATCCCACGTCGGGACCGAATCGGGATTAGAATCTTCAGTCTGACATGTTTACATGAAACATTTTGATCTGATCAGGCCTTCAATCCGATTAGTTGTGTCCATGTAAAACGTAGCTAGTGTAACCCGCTACCGGTGGCAGAACTTCCCAATACATAGATAAGGATTAAAATGATGGGGACTGTTGCATAACAACTCATTTATACTGCAGCCAGGACAGCTGCTGACGGTTGTAGCTAATATTTACAACATACCTTTTTATACAGCACCTTTAATAAGGTGTTGGCCGTTCTAATAAATGTATGATCTTATTAAGCCACTTCATAATTATTTGTGCTCTTTGCACAAATACTCTTTTTCCACTTCAAAATGTCTGGGCAGACATGCTGCTTTGGTATTACCACTATATTCTTTCCTGTAAACATCTATTTTATACCTTGTCCCCCAAATGCATGCCCACAGCATAATGTTGCCTCCACTGTGCCTTCCAGCTGAGTGGTGTTCTCAGATTTTAATAACCCAGAGTGTATTTGGCAACTATAACCTTGTGTCTATGTTAGCATTTGGAATTATGGCTTTTTCCACATCAAGTGGCAGAAAAATTACCAGAGGCATAAGCTGCCATTTTTGCTGCAATGGTAAAAAGAAACAATATAAAATGGTTAAAAAGACAATGAGGATAATGCGCTTTAAAATAAAAGGTCACATTCTTTTTTTTAACCCGATGAAGGCAAATATGTGTAACACTAATCGGTTGTTTTGATCAAATTTTGGATCATCTGAAAAAACAGGCAGGTTTAACAGGCAAAGAGGGGAAAGAACATGTTATTGTTTTGTTTGGTCTGGGGTTGTTTTTTTGTTTTTTTTCTATTCTGATCTCATGATACCATGACCAACTTTATCTTTAGTTGAAATCACAAAGAGTGTGAATGAAACCATTCATCCACAGATAATCAAATTAAGAGAATTCACAGCTCTCCATGTTAATCCACATATAGAAATATCCTAAACTAACTGAAGTTAAAAATGTGCTACCTCCACTGAATTCCTGCTAAGGTTAAACTAAACATTTAATGTTTTCAGTAAAAATGTCATAATTCTGCTCACATCTGCATACATCCTCAAAAGTGACATCATAAGTGCTAATAATGAAAGAAAGCTTTCTGCTTTCAGTCGACTGGTTTGGGGAGAAGAAGGTCATAGAAATTGATTAATTTTCCTCAAAAATCCACCTAATACAAATTATCTGCTCTTTTTATTTAAAAAAAAATGACAATAGCTAAAGTTCCATGTAATTTTCTTCTTGAGTTAAAGTCCAGATCTTCCCACCATATACTCTCTATATCCCTCCCAAGAAGAATTTAAGGACCCAAGAACAGAAGACTGGAAGAAACTTAAGTTTTATAAACAAGTGTTATTTTTATAAAAATGCTTAAGTAGCACACGGGGACAAAAATAAATCAAGTCTTGAATAAAAAAGAAACCAAGGACTAGTCTGGTAAAAATCGAGTAAGATTTTAAAATCCAACTATAAAAATGAGAAATATTTCATAAATATAAAACCCCTTCTTTCCAATATCATTTTAAAAACTCTGCAGAGTAAAAAACTTAGTTCGATAATTACCCACGGGTTTGGAAGAAGGGTGATTCAAATGGGGCTAAAAAAGCTGACTCAAGCAGGCAGTTGGGGGTACATTTTTAAGATGCTAAATTCAACTTTAGCAAAAATTCAGCAAGTTCTCTACTTCCTTTAAGATAGGGCGATCAATTCTATGTTGTTTTTGACATAAAAAAGGCCCAAATGCATTTGTCTTTTCCAAATAATAACAGCCCTCTCCACTTTCTGCCAAGACTTCATATAAGAGTCCATATAACCAGAGAGAAACTTGAAGTCTGTGTCCCTCAAACTGCTTGTCTAAGAAAGGCAGAACAGAAAAAAGTCAGTCATCTTCAACTTTCCAGTAACTTTTCTTAATTTTTTCTGCTTACTTTGGTGATTTTATCCCATAACTCCAAAGAAGCATCACTATACCACCCTAAAAATAATTCATCTGCACCTATAAGCATCCTGTTCTTCCAACCTTTTGATCAAACTTTTACATTAAGCGTGTTACATTCACCAAATTGGAGGTTTTGGCTATTTATGTCTTCCGCATGACCGCGTAAATTCAATCCCAGCACAATCCACGTACCTGTTTCCACAGAAAGTTGTCCACTCCGTTTAACATCCAAAAATACACACGTGGATGGCGGAGAGAATAACCCCGTGATGACAGCCGCCCGTATCCTGACGGGTAACAGGGTGTAGATGACATGGATGAAGAACACCGGGTCCACCAGATGCCCTCTGAGGCTCCCTTGGCTGCACCAGCAGCACCCCCGATCACCTGGATCACACCACCAGCAGGATGCCACATAGCACACCACCCACATGTGGTCCTGGTGAAAAGAGTTCCTGTTGCAGACCACCATGAGCACCAGCGTGATGAAGATAGCCAGGGAAAACACCACCACGCAGTGATTCTGGGGAGCTCCGGACGGTGGAAGGCCAGTATCACGGTGAAAACCAGCACCAGGACTCCCCATCAGCATCGTCAGGCTGCTCTGGTTGAGGCGGAAGAAGTAGCGCTGGTAGAGGCGCCCAACTTCTCCGACTGGAACTTCTTGGATTTAAAAAACGCATGACGCCGACGCAGCACGCCACAAGGGAGAGAAGTTCACCTCGGCATGACCTCCTCCTCCTGCGCCCCTTGTCGCTCCGGGATTTTAAGCCCAGACCCAGCTCCACGGACTTGGGTCTCACCTCGCCGCCGTCAGGACGCTTCCCCAGACGCGAGGTTGCTGTTAACGTGCGGCTCTCCTCACCATGGTCCCGCCAAACCGAGCGGGACCTGAAGCTGACCCCTGCTGCTGACTGTGGTGGAGGCTCGTCCGGGGTGTCGGCGCTCGGGATCCACATCACCTCCGCCTCCTCCTCTTGCCTCCAACGGCTGTTGGTGCGGGTGAGCTTCTTGCGCGGGGATCTGGCCGAGTATGGGCACCCGTTGGCCACACAGAGTCCGCTACCCCATGCTGATCTGTGCTCGGTCCTCCCCTCAACCCGAGCACCGACTCCTGGTGGGCTGACGCTGTTTGATCTGGACATTGTGATGACGCAACAAATAAACAGATGCGCACACACACCAAAAAGTTTGTTCCACCAAAAAGAAAGAAAAAAGAAAGTCAGGACTATTTAGTCACAAAATGTCGCTTGGCTCCATCTTGTATGAACTGAAATCTTCATCATTGGGAACAAAACTAAACGTCCTTGATGCATAAAATGAATCCCAACGTTTAAACACAAATTTAATTATTTTATACCAGAATAAACTTTTAGGGGACAAAGGGATTTAAAAAGAAGGAGGAGGAAATCAATTGTGCATGTAAAGTCACTGGGGAGATGTGACGCTTGTTCCAGGTGGATTTGGCTCTACATCATTGGGCCCAATTAGAGCTCATCCATGGAGAGGTTGCACGGCAGCGCGCCTTCAAGATGGAATAAACGCATTACACAACTCAGAGGGTCCCTGGAGATCATAGCGCAGCACCATCAGTTATAGCGTGAATCCATTACACCCATCTGCGGATGTGATTCCAGTATTGCTGTGGTCGCCTTTGATGCGCATCGAAACAGAAAGCTGATTCCCATGTTGGCAGCTGCGATCTCCACGCACCTGTGCTCTTTAAACATCTCAGTCATGACGGCTGTAGGAGCCACACGTTTGGCCAAAGCGATGCATCATCATCATCATCATCACGATCCTTTCACGCGGACTAGAGAGGAGAGCTGAGTCGATCCTGTTTCTCCTGTGGGAGTCTTGTTCTATTGCTCAGCATGTGTCACCGCGCCAGCAGTTCACCATCAGCCCCGAAGCGCAATCGATGACCAACAGCTGTCCATCACCGTTCAGATCCTCTGCAGAAGGAGACTCTTAAATGGCCCTGCAGCTGCAGACTCTTGGTGCGCAGCTGGAGAATGACGGGCGTTTGACGGAGCGTCCGCTCGGTGATAGATCGGGCATCCTAACCGCCTCGGTGTCCGATCAGAGCGTGGCATCACAAACAGATCCGCCGCTGATTGTCGCTCTGATGACCATTCAACCAAGTGTGCTTCCTGTGGCCCGCCTTTCCGTCGAGCTTTCATTGGAAAGCGGAAGAGGGTGAGTCACTCCTCAGCGGGTTTTCATTGGATCGCAGGCCGGTCGATCCCAGGCGGGGAGACTGCGCGACCCCCACGGACTCATTGGATGAGTGGGCGGGTCTGAGCCCACAGCTGGAAAAGCCCGAACACGCAAAGCACGCACGGACCAAGGGACCGATGTTCTCCTCTCTACAGCGGATTATTCCTACCCCTCAAAATCAACATCCCTGAAAAAAAATAAAGTATAATTAATTCCATATAACTTACTATCAGAGGAGTGAAAACACGGGCGGTTCTAGACAGGGGCAACGGGGGCCAGGGCCCCTGTAGATCAAGTCCTGGCCCCTGTTATGGCCCCTATACTGAAGACATAATACTCAAAGAAATTCTAATGATGATATGTGCTGAAACAGACTGATACATCCTTTGGATCTATTTCATTTTTCAGTTTTATTAACTTCTTAAAAGCATAGAATCAGTGGTATTGAGATAGGATCCCAGTTTTCATCTGCTAAATGTTTTTTTAAAACAAATGTAAAAAAAAAAACTCTAATTTTTACAGCTGAATTTAACAGTGGTTTTTCTTAAATTCTAATTCAGATTTTATAGAAAACTGTAATTTCAACTTAAATTAAGTTAAAAAAAAAAGTAAAATTCCTAAATTCTGAATGTATATTAACCTAATAAGACATTTACAATTTTTATGAAACCTAGTAGAATAGAAATTTCACTTCATGCAGCAATTTTAATTTATTTGAATCCCTTGTCACTGAATCAATGGCTCTACAGCATCGTCTCTCCTCTAAGTCTGTTTTAAAAATATGCCCACCGTCCATTGGTGTCACTTAGGCTCTCGGCTGCTCATCCCTGCAGTGGAAAAAAGTAACTTTGGTTGATTGAGTTGAAGTAACTCTGTGTTAAAATGGCTTTACTGATATGGAATTAATTTGGATTACTTTTTCAACTGAAAGGCAACACTGTTATTATGTTTCCCCAACACTGCTGGTGAGACATTTAAAGTGTTCCCAAAAATGAAATGAAATCAGCTAGTCTAAAGTAAGGGGCTTTGAAACATTTGCCAACCTTCCCAGGTATTGCAGTCTTATTGAGTTCATCCCAAGAACAAGAATGTTGGTCAGCATTCTGACCAGATGTCTCACTGTGTGGTGTGGAGGCTGCAGCAGAGAAGATCATAAGCGCTCCTCTTCCCTCCATTAAAGACATTTAATCCCATATTTGCACTACCAATGTGGTTGATTTCACCTAGAACAATTTTCTTTAGTCTAAAATTGTATTATTTGACCACTAGTACAATGGACATGATTGGTGTAAACCAATCAAAGGAATGTAAACCTCATACGAAACACAAAGGTTGAATGGTCATAGTCTGGAAATGCTTTGCTGTAAAGCTGGGCATATACTGTGCAATATTTGCAATAGTTGCACGCAGCTACAACTCTTTACGATGAAACAGCAGGGTTTCGTCGTACAGAATAAGTTCATAGTTAACATGTTCAGCCCGACGCTCTGATGCAATCTGCCTGCTCACACTGTACGTCTAGAAAACACGTCGGACTCTGCTCTGCAGTGAGATGGAGCTGCTCTGTAGCTCTCTATCCTGAAGCCAAACAAATAGAAGGGGGGATATCAAGCTCACTATAGTGAACTGCGCTACCTCGGCAACTTGTGCAATTTTGTGCTGAGGGTCCTAGAAAGAAAGGTCGCACGACGTATTTGGAAAAGGACGTGGCTGAGCAGGCATGGCTACTGCGGTCCGTCAATTTTGCAGACGGAGCTGCATTTCACTCATTTGCATCCCTGCCATGCTGCTGTGTTTACATCTGAGAGGAGGAATAAAAAGAAGAATCCTCTTTTGCACATGCACACTGAGCGATTTGGCCACAACGCTGGGGAAAAAATCAAACATGTTTGTTATTCTCCAGACCTCCCGATTCCTGATCAGGAGGAGGTTGTGAGAGGCTGATCGCCGCTCATAAACCCCTGTATACTACATAGCTCACGACTGAAGTGAGCCTGATCGAAAGATTCTCGCATGACTAGAAAATCGCCCCGGAAATCGCACATTGTACGCCGGGCTTTAAGAAGACTCACCATTAAAGAATCATGTTTGATTGAGGAAAAGGTTCCTCAGGTCTGCACAAAAGAAATGAAAGCTCAAGCAGAACTGGACCCTATAACATGACAGCGACTGTCTTTAATGGATGGTTTGTTATGGCTGTAAAATAACTCCCTTTTTTGCTCCACTTTCAGGGATTTTTTCCTCACGGTTTCTTTTTAGAGGCCTGTGGAGGTGTTTTTCCCTTTGCTTTCCCTACAACACTCCTCAACCTTAAACACTGATCCTGCTTATGGATGTTGTGAATTTTATTTACATAATGAAAAAAATAAAGGTAAGAGTATGTATATTTTTCACCCATACTGAGTGAAAATGAACATAAAGTGAAAAACATGTGACAGTACGCCGCATGTCTTGGCTAAGACTGTTTCACCTACTGTACAGCTGGGTTTCTTTTGCCCTTTTTGAATTCATTGAGGGTGAAACACTGTTAATTCAGGGAACAGTAGCTCCCATTCAGTGCTGTCCCTATCAAAATAAAAGTGGGACGCTTAGATATAAATCAGACACAAAATGATCTTGGTCCAAGTTATGCAACTAATTTTCTCTGCATGTCTTATGACTGCTTGTTTGTTTTTCCTCTTTTTATGTCTTTCTCTTTTGCTCTCTGATAAAAGTCAGAAAAGTGGATGAAGAAAGTAGATAGAGGAAACTGACAGAGAAAGGATAATAAAATGAATCAGTTCATTTTTGAGGGAAGTAGTAGTAAACCATATTCTGTCTTTGTGCAGAAAGCTCTACACAGTTCAAAGGAACTTGTGGTTTTATTTGTTTATTCATGAAGCTAAACTCAGCTTTCAGTAAGATGTCCTTCCATCTGTGGTTGTTTTTGCATTATGCAATTCTTACATTATGTTTTGGTTTCCTTCCACAAACATGACACAAATTTTAGTACAGAGTGATAAAACAAAGTCCAGCTCGGCGCCAGATAGTTTAAATCATTCAGAGGAGGCAATTTCTGTTAGATTATTGCTTTATACAGTTCCTACATTTAGGAATGAAGGTGGATGATGGATGAGCTAAAGTAAGAGCAGACAAGATATTTTATCTGCTGCTTGGTATTAACACCTCTGCTATATTAATTCAGCTCTGATAAGCAATTCTCAATTTGATCTCAGCTGCTGCTGATGACCTTGTAAATAACTTTAGCCATATAATACAGGCCAGTATGGATAAACTGCCCTGATCATACTGGGGTTCTGGCTGGACAGAAAAGGGTCACCGTAGAGCAGAGCAAGGTAAAAGTGTTCCCAAGAAAGGGCCGTGTGGCTGCAGACTCCAGTCATTTCATCAAAGTCATCATGTTAAGGTTGGACTCACTTTGATGAGATGCCTGGAGTTTATCAGATTTTTTTTATTATTTTGTGTTAGCCTGGAAAAAAAGAAACTCCTGCACAGCAA
Source organism: Cyprinodon brontotheroides (assembly GCA_018398635.1). Taxonomy (NCBI): domain Eukaryota; kingdom Metazoa; phylum Chordata; class Actinopteri; order Cyprinodontiformes; family Cyprinodontidae; genus Cyprinodon; species Cyprinodon brontotheroides. The sequence goes on along the minus strand of JAGKQL010002016.1, from coordinate 17,398 downwards.
TCCCTTCTGAACCTTGATCCTAACAAGTCCAGCCAAGACTTTGCAGGTTGCTTCCGAAGATAAAACACAGAAGGCGAGCAGTGCAGGCTTCAACTTTGATAAAAGTATAGCCATGAACCCATCTGCCTCCAGAATCATACAAACATGTAATTGAATCTTCCACTCCATGCTTTTAAATACGGCTTTTACTGTTGTCCATGAAATTATGCTGCATTTAAATCAGGTTATCTTCCCTGAAAACATCAGTGATTGACACAAGGCTAGATGATAAGTAATCAGAAGCTTAAATCCAAACTCTGATTAAAAAAACAAATAAATAATAATAAATGAAAACATTAAAAACAAAGGAGGTAGGATTTAGTAGCAGGGGCCCTGATAGAGAGCCTCCCACACTGTAAAAATGATCTAGAAATAAGATTAGATTAGATTAGATTACACTTAGATTAGACAGATTTTATTTGGTCATTTTGTACACACAAGTGTACACAAAAATAAATTTTGTTTAGTACAGCTCTCTAGACTTTTACATTTTTTAAAGTGCAAAAAAGATGTAAACATATGAGTTTTTTTATAACCCATTTTATATAACATTTAGCAGTCTAATGGCAGTGGGGAAGAAACTGTTCTGGAATCTGTTGGACCTGCATCGGATCCTTCGAAGTCTCTTTCCAGAGGGCAGCAGGAAACAAATAAGTAACCACCTCTTAAATTGAATGTATTTACCCTTAATTCGAGTAGGTAAATAATATGATTTGCCAGTGGAATAAGAATTTTTATTTCAAATGTCAATTATCTTTTTCCATTCCAAGTGTTTCACTTACCACCTCAATAATAACTAAAAAAAAATGGACTTATATTAAGAAAAAATTACTTATTTAGATTTCCATTTTTCCAGTGCAGTGTAATGCTGCACTTTTTGGGTTTTTTTTTTCTCTGATGTGTCCAACCTTTATTTCCATCCATAGATTCAAAACATTTGTTGATTTACAAATATAGATGAACAATTCTTTAGACGAGACAATTCTGGTTTGTATAACTTCTAAAATGTTTTAGCATCATAGCTGGTTCTAGGCAGGGGCCAACTGGGGCCAGTGTCCCTGAAAAATTTGCTTTCGCCCCTCTTGTTGCCCCTGTGCTGAGAACATAATACAAAACTAAACTAAACCAGTTGATGATCATATGTATTGGCACAGCCAAAAATAACTGATCTCTTAGACCAGGGTTCTTCAACATTTTCCAAGGCAAGGATCCCCAAACTGATGGTGAGATGGAGCGGGGGGGCCCTAATTATATATATTGTATGAAATTGTGTTATACCAAATTGGTCCTATAGTGACTCTATTACATATGGAGTAATGTGACGAAAGGAATTTTGCCCTGGGATTATTAAAGTATTTCTGATTGTGATTCCTGGTTGATGGGACAGGTGTTGTAAATGAAACGGTGCCCAGCTTGAAAGTGCTCCTGTGTGTTGTTGAATGTGTGCATTGATGACTGAAAGACATCTTTTGCCTCCATTTATCAGTTTACAATAGTGTGTTGAATTCATGTTAATGTGTATTTAAAGACATATCCATTAGTAGAAAACAATGCAGGGGGGAGTATAAAAAAAAGTTAAATCAACCAAAACTTTCATGACCCCCATGCAGTACCTCTGTGGACCTCCTAGGGGTCACGGACCCCCTGTTGAAGACCTCCATCTTAGAACAAGTGTCCAGTAAGACACAAAATGGAAGGTTTGAAAAATGGTTTTCAGTTTCATTGCACAGTACTAAGTTTCCTTAGTACTGTGCCCCTATTTTGGAATTTATCATGAAAAACACTGGCCATACTGTGGCCATCTGGTAATTTTGGTGTGTAACCACCACTGCTTAGCATATTTAGGAATAACAATTTAAGCAATGTTTCACAGTGATCTAAAACTCAACAGCAGCTGTAAAGCTTGTACTCTCTTCTGATTTTTCTCTGAGCAATATTTTTGTCATCCGCATCTGAAATCTATCTTGTCTTGCAAGACAGTTCTAATCCTGTCAGCTTTCTCCAAATTTCAAAACAGCTTCAAAACTACAGATACTGAGACTACTACTTAGGAGATTTGAGATCAATTAACAATACTTTACTTGTCTGCTTATCAATATGTCAAGAATTATGCCCAATTTATATCATGGCCTTCCTTTTGTAGGAATAATTATCCAGTTATTTTTTTTCCACTTTTATTACCATTTTCATGACTTTTAACCATCACCAGAGGGTCTCTGGAGCTTGTTTTCTTCTGTTTCTTGTTACATGCAACTTTGCCTACATGCTGATCTTTATTAAACACACATCTGACATGGTCACCAACAAGTTGACAAAAGCAAAATTATTTTGTTCATTTGGCGCTGTGTCTTTTAAGGCTCTTTTTCTATGATTAACTTTTTTTCCAACTTCATTTACCAGTTGCTTGTAAAATTTGTTCGACAGTACACTAAATATTAGATTCATTTGCTGCTACTCATCCATCCATCCATTTTCATGCGCTTATCCCAGCAGGGGTCGGCGAGTTGCTGTTGCCACAACTGCGGCTGTCTACGGGCAAGAGGTGGGTTACACCTTGGAAAGGTCGCCCGGTCCATCGCGGGGGCAACACAGAGATAAACAGGACAAAACAACCATTCCGTACACACTGCCTAAGGAGAATTTAGAGAAGCCAACTAACCTAACAGTCATGTTTATTTTGGACAGTGGGAGGAAGCTGGAGTACCCGGGGAGAACCCATGCTTTCTCTGGGAGAACATGCAAACTCCATGCAGAATGAGAGAATTGAACCCGGAACCTTCTTACTGCACGGCAACAGTGCTACCCACTGCACCACTGAGCAGCCCTAATTTGCTGTTATATAATTTTTAAACAATTCTTCAAAATATTTATTCTGTGCCCAAAAACATGACTTTTCAATCAACTGAATGCTTTAAATTCCCTTTACATATGAATCTCTGCATGCCTGACCGTCCTGTTTCCCTGTGTCGGCGAACTACCCAGGGTGTACCCTACCTCTCAATCACTTCTGGACATAGGCTCTACTTAAATAATTCTAAGATCACTTTCCTGCCAGGGTTGCTGAAAGGAGGTGACCTCAGAGATATTCTTACACTGGCCAACCGCCCATGTTAGGTTAACTTGATCCTTTTACATTTTATTTTTACTTTCTTTGTAGAATTTCCGGTAGCACAGTATAAGCGTCAATACTGCATCCTGTGATGCAGCAACTATGATTAATTTAGTTGATTTTTTCAAGCGAAAAAAATACTGTGATGTGTGATTGCAGTAAAATAAATATTTTTAATATAGTCATCTATGTCTAATAATTTAAGTATTCATCTGATCCTTTTACTGATAGTATAAAAACAATGAACTGTTACAAAAGAAAGCCGAAGCTGAAAAGTTCTCTAAACTTTTTATCATAACATTATGTCCGGACTCACAACATTTATTGGACCCAGAACTCCGGGCAGACGGTCTGAAGTGATTCATAAACAGTATTTTTATTATTAGCTCCGGTTCTACATCTCAACTAGATTGCTAGGATCTCTCTAGAGGGAAAACACGAGTTAGTGACCAGTAACTCTGATGGGGAGCGATAGCAAGCATAAGAGTCACTAACCTGGTTATTAAGGTCAGTCCAAGCCCAGAGGAAGAAATGGAATCCAGCGGGAGGATTTCCCCCAGCATGCAGCCTGTCTGTGGACAGGTTAGACAAACAGATGAGAACTGAGGCAAGCAAACTAAGAAGTCCAGGAGCAGAAACTAGTCAGAATCAGGCAATCAGAATAACACACTGGGTATGCTAGAGAACTCTCACCTACGGCTCAAATAATTTAGCACTGATGGCTGGGACTAAGCAGTTTAAATAGGAACTGGAACAGGTGGATCTGATGAGTGATAATTAAAATTGGTTGGAACTAAGTAGATGGATGAAATAAACCTATAATCCAGTCATCAGTGGCAAGATCATTACACATTAGGTATTTTAGTTTTGAGCATTATTTTATTTAGTCTGTTTTTGCATTTGCAATTGGTTCTGAAGTTAGCCACGGGATCCACTTAGTCTTGGATGAGGGTCAGTCTGCAGATTCTGGTCCTTGGCATGTGGTTTACCATGATGTTGTCTCCAACATCCTCAGGAGAGTCTCACAGCAGGGAACGGCAGGAGAGTTTTTTGAGTTGGTTGTTTTGTCCTCAAGCACCATGGGGCACATGATTCCAGGTTCCTGTGGGAGTGTCTAGGAGAGCAGGAGGAGACTCCAACAGCAGACTAAAGCAGCATTCTCCTACATCAATGTTCACAGTTAAAATCAGCATGGGCATCGGTCCCCAATGTCCAAAATTAATATTGTGGTTTATGGCCCAACAATACTTTTGGCAATATAATGTTTATCCTGATACATTAAACCCTAGATGTGTACTAGAGACTGACACGGGAGTGGATTTTCACTCCTGTCCTGTCCCACTCCCACTTTAACAGCTACTTTGGGAAGTTTTTAAGGAGGATTCGTAGAAGTGGGTATATTTCGAACCATAGATCTCCTCCCATCGAGCTCCCTGGTTGTTTTTTTTGGTGAAAAACCGAGTCTGCGGTTTGGTGAGTGAGAAAAAAACTCCTTCTTTAACTTTGCTTATGGCTAAAAACCATCCAGATGTTTTTATGTGATGATGCACGTGGGAATCCCACGGGAATCCCGTGACCCATGGGATTCCCGAAAAAATGTCAGTCTCTAATGTGTACTTTATTTTACAGACACAACAAAGACTTTATCCTCTTGAGTAGATGGATCACCTCAAATGATAAATGTAGGTTTTCCCAAACTTAAGCACACAAAAGCCAGACCATTCAGACTGATTGATCACTGTGGTTTCTAATTTTAATACAGCATGGATGGGCGCAGTTTGGTCAGTTAATGGATTTAACGTCTCTCTAGTGCTTGTGTGACATGCAGTGTCTCTCCCATGCTGAAAATTGAGTCAGAGGGACATTAAGTCAAACACAAAACAGCTATTCTCCCTCACTCTGCAGCTGAGGGGTATTACAAATATCACATTTAATCACAGTAACAAAACACAACAGCCAAAGAGATTTTCCATACTTTAGTTTTATTGTAAATATATACTCAGTGACCATACTCATCAGTCTGCTGGCGTCTTGCAGAGGTTTGGTATCAAAACTTTTATCCAACAGAACTAGATATAAAGAAAAGTACCATGCTTGCTTATTTGTTTTGCATTTTTTTTTGAAAAGGCGGGTTATGAGGCAAGTGCAGTTTTCATATTTATTGTGCAAGTTATTTCCAACAAAAAGCTAAATCATGCTCAGCCATTGACGAAAGGAAAGTAAGTCAAAAACTGACTGATGTGATGCAAAAGGTGTTTTTTGTTTTCTTTTGTAAAGGTAGAAATCAGTGTTAATTTTTTAATTATTTTTTCTGAATACATTAATTTGTTTCTTCATAACGAGAACCCAGTGCCTTGAAAAAGTATTCATTCTTGTACAGCATATTTCATCACATATTTTCCAACACAGGATAATAAACTCCGGCAGGTTTTTATGTAATAGACCAACAAAGTAATGCAATAAATGCAAAGTAAAAAAGGTTGATTAATGATTCTTAAAATGCTACAAATAGAACTATGAATCCTAGTCAAATCAAGTCCATGTGAAGTCAGCTGGAGTTTACTTGTTTATAATTTACTTTACATACAAAAATTAAGCTTTTATGAAAAGAGAGCGTCAGGAGGAAAACCTTGGAAGATTAAATTAGGGAATACAGAATACAATTTCAAGGTTTGATAAACCTTTTAGCAATTTTCTAATCAATGAAAACTATTTATGAAATTAAACCAAGTGAAACTAAAACTTTACCAACCCCCCTTAACATACAACTTAAATCTACGTTGTTTTTTTTAATTCAAATAATACTAAGTTTTAAAAACTGCCTGGTCAGCATTTGTTGTAAGACTGATGCTACGTTCAGACTCCACGCAGAAAAAGCAGCAAAAAGGTGTGTGCTACTTCATTTTTGATGGTTGTACAAGTTTAGTTTTGACGCGTGGCTGAAGCATCTTTGCTGCACAGTCAAAAAATGTTAGCCTGATAAACCAGACTAAACAGGAGATGAAAGGTGTTGTTTATTCTGGCCCCGATGAATGAGACATCGGTAGATTGTTGATGAGAACAACCCATTGTCTTTCAAACCACTGTCTGTGCCTATTGGCCAATGCTCTAACCAATGAGCGCAACTGACTGTGACGTAGTAAGCGTGACAGAAAGCTGGTGGGGGAGTGTAAACAAACAGCCTGACGGCAAAACGATGAATACGTCCTTCTTAAAAAGGATGGCGTGAGCCTCTCTTCCTGCTCACGTTTCAACAAAACCCCATGTCTAATCCTTCCAAAACTGATTCCAAAAGCGCTGAATAAAAGCGAGAACTGTTCAATAATTGTTGCTATCTTCCTTGTTGTGTGCTTTTCTCCGGCGTCGCTGGCGCTTTGTTGTCACCCCATCAAAACCCTGCCCGCTTTGCATCAGAAGTTAAAAACACATCTTGGCAGATTGGCCGCCAGTTTAGGCCTGGGGCATTGATCGGGCTAGACCCACTTGCAGGCACAAATGATTTTAGCCGCTGGCATGATGGGGCTAAGCCTAGGCTAGAATGTAACCAAACCTTTCAGCCGTAACACAAAATGGAAGAAAATACAAATGTTTGTACAAACTGACAAAAAGGACAGAAACTCAATGTTTTGATTTGACTGCAAGACTACATAATATTCTGAATGTGTTCGATTTCAGAGGCTGCATCCTCAAGGACTCGGTCTATCTGGAATGGATCCTTCAAGAACCATGAAAATAAAAGAGAGGCCGGAAGGTTTTGGGCTGTGGATTCAAACAGGTCCAGCCTTCTCCGGCATTCACAGCCCGTCGCGCTAAATAAGCCTAGCAACCGCGACAGTTGACACACAAAGCAGGCAAAATGGATGCCAAACTTCTCACTACTATTCTGGGTGCTAATTATATTTCTGAGGAGCTTCAGCAGCTGTATCGTATCAGACCTGATAGTCCCCACAGTACAGAGATATTTCAATCTGTGCTTAAATGTAAGTGAAACCCATCGGTCCGACAAATCTGGCCTTAAGGCTTGAGGACGAGTCAGCTGAATTCAAACTCAGCATCTTTTCGAAAGTTAAAGAGGCCTAAAACAGACCCTGATCATATATTCTCTGTAGCAGTTCCATTTGTTAGGAGGTCAGAGGTTTATTAGAGAATAACAGGTCAGATCAACTGTATCCAAGCTCTGATCAATGCAAAGCAAAGCTGCTTATCTTTATCCAAGTCAATCACTTCTTTAAACGTCAATATTATCACAATTTGTTCAGAGATATGCAAAAACTAACAAGTTGATCCAGAATGTCTGTTTGCTTTCCATAGCTGTACAAATGAAATGAATAAAATAATGGGTGGATAACAGGATGATCAAGAGGGTCAGTTCTGGCAGTTTGAAAATGGGAACATTGATTTGCTTGTTTATGGGATGTTTTGGTTGCTTTTCTCTCATTGGACCCTTTGTGAGCTCTGCACTGCTCATTCTATTTTGATGTAGCCCTCTGAGTGGCCCAGCACCTTCTTCTGTGTCATATCATGTGGAAGTAAAGCCAGGGAAAAGATTGATGGGAGATAGAGAGATGCGGGTAGGAACATAGACCAAAGATTAAAAGATCACCAGCCATCTAACAGCAGAGGGGTATGTATATATAAATAGAAAATAGCAGCACTTAGTCCTCATATAATTTTAAATGCATATTCCATTAACAAAAACTGATTTTTTTTTTTTTAAATAAAATTTTTTAAAACTTATTTGATCATAATTACATCAAATAAAAAAAAAAAGTTTAACTTAAAAGATTCCAAAATCATAAATTATACATATATAATTATTATTTTGAAAAAATTCTCTGTATGTTTTCCAAAACTTTTTTTAATTATTAGAATTCAAGTAAACAACATGTTAAAACCAACGGACAGGCAAGAGGAATCCACGTTGTCTATTAGTTCATCATCCTGCCTGGATACTCTGGTATTTATGGTGATCGGGCCTCTAAAGGTTTCCACAGACCTCCCTACACAAACAGAGCACACAGCATTCCCCCACTATCCTCTAAATCCTGCTGGAGAACACTACAGTTTTAATCATCAATAGAAAAAAAGAAATTAAATGGAAAAAATACCTGAAAATTAATAAGACTGGTTCAAAAATTCTTTCCACACATTTTCTTTCAGATTATTATTATTTTTTTTTTTTTTATGAAAGGATACTGTAAACTAGTATTAGAGGATTAGTAAGGAGGGGGAACAAAAGGAGACAAACCAAAAAAGCCTAAACAAGATGGGACTATGATGACATCTCAAGGCGTAAAAAAGAAAGAGATTACGTTTGTTGTTTGAAGTCTCCCCTAATGAAAGGAAGATTGATTGATTTCCTTTTGTCGAACTATTCATGCTACACAGCTTTGAACTGGAGGAAACAGCTAAATTTGAAGGAGAAAAATTATAAAATAACCAATCCACTCATTTCCAAAGTTAAAGGCTTCATGGATTAGAAACCAGCTACTTGAAATAATGGAAACTCCCCAATGTTTTTCCCATTATGTTTACTCTTATGCTTGATTCCGATGGAAAACCAGGAATCATCTAGTGATCATTGTACCTTCATTTAAAGGTTGGGCAGTTGGGTAAATGGTTGCAGCAACTTAAAACTGTAGTTTAGGTGCCACTGATTGGGGACCCAGTGAAATGTTGGTATAAATGATGAGCAAGATAGTACATATGTATGCATGTGAGGAAAAGCACAGCATAGTCTTGCAATTTCTTGCTATAGAATCACATTAAAGATTTCTAAAAGTTTTGATAATGAAAATGCTGACTGTCATATCACTCATTTCTATGTTACTTTGTGTTCAGTTCAATCATGGCGTTTAAGTTACAAGCTTTCACTAGATGTGCAATAAAGAGCCCATTCAACAGAATCTGAAAAAAATTAATTCACACAGTCAAAAGGAGAATGTAATAATGTCAGGATCTTTTTTGCTCAAACTCTTTTCTGCTACTGTTCAAAAATGCTTTTCGGGCTGAAACAATAATCAGATTAATTTTTATTATTCAGCCATTAAACACTGGAAAATATTGAAATCTAGATAAGTAATTTTTTCTTAAAAAATAAGTGTGTTTGTTTTTGGATTGAGGAGGTAAAAAAGACATTTTGCAAATGGAACAAGTCAATTTACATTTAAAACAAGGAAAAAAAACAATTGCTTTGTCTTATTTAAAGTGCATATTATCTAATTATCTTATTTTAGGATTAAAAATACAATTTTTATTGGCAAATCATCTTATTTATCTGCTAAAATTAAGGGTAAGTACACTTAATTTAAGATATTTTTTTTTTTTACTTATTTCTAGATTGTTTTTCCAGCGAAATAACTGGTTATCTGGTAATTGATTTGAATCATTAACTTATGTACAGTAAATTGATTAAAATATGTCACTTGCTGAAATAATAACCTGCTTACAGCAGTAATTAAAACAAAAGTCTTCTAACATAAACATTTTATAAACATAAATTAGATACAAGTTAAAGGTTAAATTGTCTCTTCTGTTTATAATAGACTTAGACAGATTTATGTGTCATCTTGTTTACACAAGTATAAAACAAAAAGAAATTTCGTTTAGAACAGCTCTCTAGACAATTTCACTTTTTTAAAGTGCAGCCTTGAAAAATGGTAAAAATATATATAAAAGCAGTAATATAACATTTTTTTTTTACAATGATAAAATATAAATATAATAAAATACAATAAAAAAAACCATTTTACAAAACATTCAGCAGTCTAATGGCAGTGGGGAAGAAAGTGTTATGGAATCTGCTGGACCTCCATCGGACACTTCGAAGCCTTTTCCAAGAGGGCAGCAGGGAGAACAGTCCATGGTGGGGTTGGGAGGGGTCATTTGTGATATTACGGGCTCGGGACATTATTAATAGATATCCATATTTCATATCTATATATCTCATACACATGTATATATATATATATGTATAAAATATATATATATATATATATATATATATTTGATTTGTTGCACCTCCTTGTAAAAAAAACAAAACAAAAAATAAGTTTGTTGAATCAATATCTCCAATGTTTAAATGAAAGTTTAAATGTTTCATATTGCAGTAGCTGTTTGTTAACACTCTGATCATCCTTTTACATTATCCTTATCTTTTTATCTCACTTAAAGAGTTTGTTTATCCAAGGCAGGTGTTCAGTTCATCTCTACAGCCATTTTATCATGTTTAACTACACCGACCTCCACGTGTTCGGACTGTGTGAAGACAACATTTTATTATACTGTAATTGTCACTACAACAGAGAAAACATGAACATAAAACACTGAGACACGTTTTGCTTGTTTACTTACAGGGGATGTAGGAGATCATGAGAAGGATGAGGAAGGTGTAGTGGTCGAAAGAGAAGTTATAGTTGTTGGAGAGGGTGACGGAGTACAGGCCTGACTTCTGCACATACGGCAGAGCTGCACTGATGGTTGTACGATGAAAAACGTGTACCTGCAGTGAGAGATTCTAGACAGAACAGGCAGAGAGGGGAATAAATAATCCATCCTAATACTTTATTGATCGCTTCTACAACGAGGGAGTGTGAGGTGGGCGGCATCACTATTATAAGCAGCACTTTACTGTAGCAGAGATGTTTTTGTAGGTTTGAAAAAAATGGTTTTCTATAGAAAAAAAACAAGCATACGGTGAGTGCACGAGAAAACTTGCAGCCAGGGCCGGAAAAACCACTTTGTTTAATCTCATCAGATTAAGAAAATATAAGAACAGAGATAAATTGTGCTCTTGGATAAAGATAGATTCTGAAAAGATTGTGTAAAGAAACTGAGGTGACAAAGATGGATGTTTAAGATGAAGAAAAAACTGCATTCAAAAATCAATTTATGGATCCATTTTTCAAAATTAATATTTTACACGGAAGGTGTGCTCTGTCAAAAAAATCCAAGAAAAACTTCAGAATCTTCTTCTTCAGGCCTGGAACTGTCCACTCATTTTCCACAGATGTGAAACCAATTTTCTGTCTCTTAGGGTGCAATTCAACTGAAACTCGAATACCAATATAGCAGCGCAGCGGCCTCATTTGCTACCTAGCAACAAAGACTGCAGGGAGAGAGACACTTAACAACTGTTGCCTTGGTTGTAGACGCAGAAAAGTGCCGTTAGTCAAATAGAGACGTTGAGTTTCATTGTGGAAACAGAGGATTTGTGTTTGATAATTGACTTCACATGTATGCTTCTGTGCTGTGCTTTCACAAGCATTCTGGGTCCTTTACAATAAGGAGGACGGTCTTCATATTTCCCTCACTACAGTATTCACAGCGACATGCAAACAAGTGCTGCAAGTTAGCAAAGAGTTGTGCAAAAAAAGGGATTCTTTACTGTAGAACAACTACATTTTAGCCTTTAGAAAGCTAATATCTTTTGTTCAATCAGAGTATCGCGTGGGATCTCTGTTTCTCTCACAATACCTTGCTATTTTTCTTCATTAAGGTTTTATTTTAAAAGAAAAAAGGGTTTATGGTCCTACATATTTTTTCAGAAACTGACCCTCAATTTCAATCATTGGTTTTAGGCTAAACTACTTTTGAAATTATCCTCTGCCATTTTTTTTGCACCATCAACTGAAAGTTTTAAAGGTACACTATGCAACCGTGTTGATTTTCCAGTGAGGCTCCCTCTAGAGGGCTTAAAGTAAAAGTGCACTGTCGTGAAATATGCACAGCTGTTCTCCTGGTTTCTCCGGGCTGCCAGGCGCTGTTGTTTTGAGCTTAGCAGCTTAATGACTAATGCCGTGCTTCACATTCGGACGAAGCTGGCTTAATAGAAGCAGCTGAAGCTTACATGCAAAGTCATGGTTGACGCGCGTCAAGGCGCAGCAAAAGGTCCCGCGGCGCGTTTTGAGCTGCAGGCGCAGCACGTCTGAGCGGCTGCAGCAGCGCGTCGGGTGCGTTTAACGCAGGGAGAGAGACACAGCGCTGATGATCACTCCTCTTAAACAGTTTATTGACGCCTAAATTAACTTAAAATGCAGAAATCTGCCGGCAGAATATGCAGTTTGGATTATTTAGATGAAAACCACCTACCAGCTGCCGCGGTGAACCGCTGCTGATGAAGGGATCCATACTGTCGGCGCACCGCTGGTATGTGGGGGGTCTGAGCGGCTCCGACAGAAAAAATATTGAAGGCAGGATAATAATCTGAATGAACTGACTGCACTGATTACGTTTTCAGGTGTATTTTCTCACTTAAAAACATATTAAAACTACTTTATTCCCACTGATCACAGCAAATATAGCTGCAAGGCAGAGAAAGGATAGAGTAGCTCCGCCCAACGCGCGTCAGACACACTTTTGCACCGCGCAGCCAGAGCAGCAAAGCTGCTTCAGCCGCGCGTCAGAACTAACTGGTACAAGCAGCAAAAATGAAGCAGCAGACGCGATTTTGCTGCTTTTGCTGCGTGAACGTAGCATAACTGCACAAAGATCGCCACTGTGCTAGCAACGAGCATGCTTTTAACTGGGGGCGTGTAGCAGTTCTCGCCGTAAAGCAAGACTGACTCTCGTGAGACTTCTGAGCCTGTGGGTGCGGGTCGGTGCTCCTGCAGTTGCAAGTGCAGTATTTCCCCCACAGACCACCAGGGCGGCCGAGAATACCTTTGTTCAACCTGAAATGACTCATTTAATCATCCATAACGTTATGGAACACATTAATTAACTGAAAAATGTTGCATAGTGTCCCTTTAAAAAATCAGTTTTCTGCAATTTAGGTGGGTACAGACCGTAAAATAGACATTGATGTCCCAATGTTTTCATGCCTGGATCTCTAGTATTAATCGAGCCTAGGTGGAAGTTCAACTGAAGAAACTGATTGCTCTCCTACATCCACCTACGGCACAGCCAATAAGCTTTGAACCACACCTCCACGAAAGCCAATCGGCATCCAAAGTTCATCTTAAAAGACCTCCGATTTGCTTCATGCTTGCTCATCATGGACAGGTTCTCTCAACCTGTGTTATCCAAACTGGACTTCCATCTTCCAGGTCCCTGAGTGAAGCTCTAGTATCAGCTCACACAGTCCACTGGATCTCCCCATAAACCTCAGCATACCGCCTCGCTAACCAGCAGTCTACAGACTGACCAACTTCATCTTTCTCCACTCCACCACCAGACCTGGGGGGAAACAGCCCTATTCTTTACTCCTGGTCATGCATATCTATCAAAATGAAGCGCTATGTTTCCAGTCGAGGTCTGAGCGCCAAAGACAAAGTAATTGTATCAATACATGTCTTCTAATTGTCTTTTCTCTTGGTGTAAGTTTTTCAGATTCAAATTTCTATTATACCATTTTAAATGTTCTTTATGCAAATTTTTTTTCAGTTGATACAACATACAGCAAAGTTTTACATTTTAGTAAGAACATATGCCCTTTTATTTGTGTAAAGAACCAACAACGTCAATTACGCTAGAGAGAGATAACTATAATGTAGTATCCTAGTTGGGCTACTCCTTAGGCTACGGTAAAGGAATGAGAAAGATGGAACAAACCAAAGCTTCGTGTAGTATTTTAAAACCTTTTGTATTGTTAATTTTCAAGCTTACAAAGATTAATTTGGCGTTTCGTAAAGTTACTTTTTAAACGCTTTGATTTGTGTCTGACTTTTTTGGTATTCTTTGACAAAATTCTCACAATATTATTGCAGGAATTTTGGTCCATTCCTCCAGACAGAACTGATTTAACTGAGCCTGGCTAGGGGGTCAGCTTGGTCAGACATTTTTTGGTCTTCACACCAATACTTTCAGGGAATGAGGTCAGGGCAACAGCAAATCAAGAGATTTTCTTGTCCTCAAGCCATAGTTAAAAATGCACCAGCTTTAGTTGGGTATTTCTATATAGTGTACTTTTCTTCAGGATGCTTCCATTTTGTGAAATTAAGCAAAACATACTGGAGCAAAACCACTGAAAATAATGCAATTACGCAGGAACTTCATGGTAAGCTCCCCAAAATGTAATGTTTGCCTTAACTGCTAGGTTCAAGTATAGTTTCATAATAGACACATGCCTTTATGGTGTCTTTAATGTTTCTTTTGTAGTCCTTGGTGAGGCCTGTCTTGCATCTCCATCCATGTCTGTAAAGGACTTCTTTCATGGTGGAAAATTACACTTTTACAAGTTTGTTTGTTAAGATTCTGGAGTTGATACATCACTATATTCATCTTATACCGCTTGTTCATCAAAGTCACAAGAAGTTAAAGCTCATCTCTAGCAGGGTGCAGACAAAAGGTGGGGTACACCCTGGAGGGGTTGCCAGTCCAATTCAGTGTAACACACACACACTCACACCTAAGACCAATTTAAGGTCTGAACACACCCGATATGATTTAGTGTCCCATCCTCATTTTGGTTTGACCTACATAGTAATTTTACAGCTATGTCATGGGAGACATGGTGGAAAAGTGAAGCCTATCTGATTTGAGGAAAACACAAAGTAAAATCTCTGAATCAGATGGTGAACCAGCTGTCCTTTCAGGTTTGGAAGCAAATCCAGGTAAACTTTCATATAGCAAACAGAGCTGAATCGGACATTGATGATCAATAAAACGTTTCAGTAAACTGTGTAAAGGTACAATAGTAGGAGGTCAGAATTACACAAACAGATTAAAGGTAAAACAGGAATTCTCTTTGAGCTAAAAAAAACAAAAAAACAAAACAAAAAACAACACAAAAACAAATGTGGAATATCAACTTTTTTATGAGGGATAATGTGGGGCACACGAAATATAAACTTAACAAACTTCACAAAAAACTCTCTGAGGATCACCTTTCACTGGCCTCACCCAGTTATAAACTGGTCCAGTCTTTGTCTTGGCTGTGTATTTTTTTAATAGCTTTCATTATATTTTTTATACATTAAAATTAAAGATATTACTGTAAATAGGTATGATTCTGGGAAGAGCAATCACGTCATTCTTTTCAGAGATCTAGAGCTGTATCTTATGCTCCTCTTCCCTCCATTAAAGACATTTCATCTCAGCGCTGCATGTCCGGAGCTCGTAACATCATAAATGACCCCTCACACCCCCACCATGGACTGTCCTCCCTGCTGCCCTCGGGGAAGAGGCTTCGAAGCATTGGATGCAGGTCCAGCAGGTTCTTTGACAGTTTCTTCCCCACCATTAGACTGCTGAATGTTGTGTAAAATGGGTTATTGTATTGTATTTTATTATATTTATTATATTTTGTCATTATATATATAAAAAACCTGAAAATGTTAGAACTGTAAATTTACAGTCATGTGTTTATATTACTGTTTTTATAGATATATAGATATCTTTTTTACTATTTTTCAAGGCTTCCCTTTAAAAATAAAATGAAATTGTTCCGAGAGCTGTTCCAAACAAAATTTCTTTTTGTTTTACACTTAAATAAATCTGTCTAAGTATCTCTGTGGGGTTCCGGAGGTCTATTCAATAAAAGAGTTGAAGAGTTGTATAGCACTGAAAGGGAGATGCATTTGTGGGTGTAGTGCTTTTAATTTTTTATGTATAAAGAATTTTTTTTTTTAAGTGTGAAAAAAGTTTAATTTCAGATCTCCTAAAAATTTCTGTCATCAATTCTATATCTGTTTCTACCGCTGTACGGGACATGGTGAAAAAGCACTGACTTTACCCTCTTCTTTTATGTACATTACAATTAGCTGTATACATATAGTTATAATATACATATCTGTTCAGAGTTAACTGAACATGATTTGAGCTTGTTATAACTTTTATCCATTCTCCTAACATGCAGCCAGTTGGATGTGTGCTTTTGATTGGACAAAAACATTCAATTTCCCTTTGTGATCATAAGTGGCAGCCTAGTGGTTAGTGCATAGAGCTTGGAGTCCTGAGGTTCTGAGTTCGAGCCCCACTCCCACAGACTGTCACTCTGGGTACCTGTGCAAAGACCCCACAATGCTCCCTGGGTGCTGCACAATGGCAGCCCACTTCTCCCCAATGGGATGGGTTGAATACAGAAGGGAATTGAATAAGGCATGAATTGAAGAATGCTCTGTACTGGTGACAGTGTAATGACAATAATAAGTTGGAAAAAGAAAATCTGAAATTAGGTATTTCTGAATTTAATAAAAAAATTGTATGGATTAATGTCAGCAGTTAAGATAATGTCAAAAAATTTCTCCCTCAAATCTGGGTAGAAACTGTGATACTGTTTTTCCTCAAGGACACTAACAATACTAACCATAACCTAACCTACTTTTAAGGATTGGCTAAATGCACAAATGCTGCAAGCTTCTCTGGTTCTAACATCCTCTGTGTTTCACTGTGCACCTAAGGCTGATATAGGTGGACTGAGCAGGACAATGGATCGCCCCATTGCTCCTTATGTGCTCAATGTCCTGTGAGACTAAAACGCTGCTTAGATAAACTGAGCAAATATATAACAGGAAGCACTACATGAGTAGGTCCACAGACAGGTGAACCAAAAACACATCATAAAGATATTAATAGACCTCAGGGTTAAACCGGGCTTTACAAAAGCATTTATACACCTCTAACGCTGTCTGATGTTTTCCTTGGTCTTCACAGTGCTGTCAGCTTATCAGCGCTCTCTAACAAACCTCTGAAGTCTTCCTGGAACAGCTGGTCTGTACTGAGAATGAAATAAACACCAGGGTTGCCATGGTACTAACATTTCAAAGAAAAATAATGAATGACTTTTTTGAATAACTTTGCTACCATGTTTTGAAGGCATGTGGTTCTTTCTCATCAAGAACAGCATTTTTTATTTATTACGATATGTTAATATTTATATTTTTTTTAATTGAGGGAAACAAAAAGGTAGCAGAAAACCCAACCCTCATTAAGGGAATATATGTGTATAAATGTATCACTTCCCTGTTTTAGAAATCGGCAAACAAGATAACAGTATAAGTGTTAATGTAATTTATGGCAGGGGTCTTCAACGTTTTCCAGGCCAAGGACCCCCAAACTGATGGCGGTTTGGAACGGGGACCCCCTAATTATGTATATTGTATGAACTGTGTTATATCAAACTGGTACTATAGTTACTCTATTACAGATGGAGTAAAATAACAAAAGTCATTTCGCCCTGGGGTTATTCTTCGTTGATGGGACAAGTGTTGTGAATGAAACGGTGCCCAGCCTGTGTGTTGCTGAATGTGTGCATTGATTGTCATTATCTGTTGTGATAGCTGGCCTTAATTACTCAGACCTTTCACCTGC
>JAGKQL010002015.1:31144-41473 GCA_018398635.1 Cyprinodon brontotheroides | reverse complement strand
TATCGCGGGTTCTTTTAGGAACGTAACCCCCGCGATAAACAAGGGTTCACTGTAACGATATTTTTATTGCTTCGCGCCCTGTATCGCCGTTTCCCGCTACGGCTCCTTGTCTCTATCATATTTGCCACTCTGATGATCCATCCTGTGCTGGTGGAGCCTCCTAGAGGAACAGCAGGTGAGCGGACGGGTCTATTTCAGCTCAAGCATCAGAAATGACAGCCTTCCAGTGCTGGAAATTTAAGGAGCATTTCATTTACATCTGTGAAAATGGCTCAAATTTAACCGTGCAGTGCAAGAAGTGTTTGCCGGATATCAACCTGAACCTGCTAGTGTTAGTCTGCAAACTGCATAAATGGTAGAGCCTGGGGGAGGAACAGAAAGAGTATGGCCCCATGAGAGGAGTCTGCCTGCTGCTGGCATCTCTTCCTGTGGACGTCCTGTCATCGCCTGTCAGCAGTTCCCTCTCAGCTTAGTGCTTTTTAAGGTTCATTCAGTTCTCAAAAATTAAATGTTGAACGTGGGTCAATACTCATTAAAACCTTAAAGTAATCAAAAGTAATTAGTTACATTACTTTTTAAAGTAATCGAAAAAGTTACACTACAATTACATTTTAAACAAAGTAACTTGTAACTGTAACGGATTACATTTTTAAAGTAACTTACCCAACACTGGTTATGGAGCACTTTAAATGAAATTACAGCTAGAAGCCAACATTCAGTTAAAGCATCACATGTAGAACATAATGAGCTTTTATTACCAAACATTTCAGATTATTCTAATAATTATTCTACCAGCAAAGTAGAGAATTTATAAGCTACTATGACTCCTGATAGTGGGTCTGAGTTATATAATGTAATCCTAAACAAAATTATGAAGAAGAAGAATTGTTCTTTTACATTCCATCAAGTGGAGACAGTTTTTATTGAAAATATTCTAAAATCTTTACCAGATAGAAAATCATCAGGATTGTTTAGATTGAAGTTGGTTCAGATTAGCTGCTAAAACTTTGTCCGTCCAGTTTCTCATATATTCAACCAGAGCGTTACACGCTCCGTATTTCCAGGTAAATGGAAGGAGTCCAAAATTACACCGTTACCTAAGAATAAAAAAAGCTGCTTTTACAGAAGCTAACTGTCCACCTATCAGCGTTCTTCCTCTAATGAGCCAGATTATGGAAACATTTTCATTCCAACAGATGCTAAATTATTTCACCACCAATGGGCTCATTATCAGCATGCGATCAGAGAGGGTTATTCCACCTGCACGGCTTTAACTCTCATGACAGACAGACGGCTGGAAGAACCAGACCTGAACAGGTTAGTGGGGCAGTAATGTTAGATCTCAGTGCTGCCTTCGATCTGATTGACCAATATTGCATGCTCATGCAGCATTGTTGAACTAGAATGTTATGGATTTTCTCCCTCTGCTCTGTGATGGATGGCCAGCTGCCTCTCAGAGAGGACGCAGAGAGAATCTTTCACTGGTGAATACTGGTCCAGTAAAACACTTCATGGTGGATTACCAGAAGGAAGCGGCCTCTCTCCACTCTTATACTCTATTTTTAACAAATGATCTGCTCTGCATGGAGAATACCACTATAGGTATGCATGCAGATGACTCCACATTGTATTGTGCAGCACAAACAGCTGACCGTGCGTCAGATTTAATTAATTATGATTTAGAAAAAGTGAGCAGGTGGATTAAAGAAAATAAATTGGAATTAAATATAGAAAAAACTTTTGGAAGTAATCATAAATTAAAAAATGAAACCTCACTATGTTTGTTAGTCAACGGTCTGCAGCTGAAGCAAGTAAAGCAGACTAAGTACTGGGAGTCATCTCAGACTCACACCTGACTGGGCTGCTCATGTGGCTAAAATGGGTGAAGGCGTTACCATGGTGAAGAAATGTGCTTCATTCGTACCCGCTGCTGTTGCTGAACAGGTTGTACAGTCCTGAGTTATCTGGAGTGATATGGTCATCCGCTTCACAGAGTGAGCTTCACAAGCTTCAGCTGCACCAAGCAGGGCGGCCCTTCAGAGCTCACAAAGAACAAAGATGGCTTCAATGCACAGACGGCTGTCATGGTTAACCGTTACCTATAAACTTAAATGAAGACTTCTATTTATATGGAATGTTTTCTCTTTAAAAAACAGCCTTCATGTTTTGCTGAACATTTAGTCCTTCTTGAAAAAAGTCATGATTACGTAACAAGGCGGGCACTTGGTGGAGACATTAAACTCCCAGAACAAAGCATCTAAATCCACAGTGTGTCATCGAGCCGCATGGAACCAGCTGCCAGGAACCAAGAGTCCAGAACAGAACAAGCTTCAAACAGATACCGTCCTCAGAACTACTGCAGATGATATGATGAACTGATCCGTATTTATGGTATATTTTACTCTTTTCATGTTCCTATTATTATTGTGCAATTTATGTTAATGGTTTTGTTCATAATGTAATGTAATTTCTTTATGTGAGGACCCCAGGAACATTAGTGGCCATTTACATGGCCAAATAATCTTAATAAAACTAAACTAAGTTGGCCAAAGTTGTTGACTAAATGTTTTACTGACCAAACCTCTTTTCCATCTAGTTCCTTTTAAATAAGCCAAAGACTATTTTAGATTTTAAGTTATTCATTTTAAGAGTACCATTCACAACATCAAAATCTTTTATTTGAACTTCAGCTCCAGCAAGTATTTGTTAATATCTGTGTTCTTAATCTGCGATAGACTAAACATCTGTCCCACTGTGAGGATAATTAATGATAATTAATGGACGGATTATAGTGCTCTTAATGTACATTTGTCTCTAAATATTATTTTTTTCTAATCATGTTTTATGTGTTTTTTTAGATAAATAGTCTACAAGGATAGATAAATACATCTCCATAATGATTCCTTATTTTTTAAGTGCTTATTTTAGATTGTTTGTTACTAATATAATTTTTAAATAAAGATTTGATAAAGATTTCAAAATGAAAAGGGACCTACCATGTGACGAACTGCCGCGTGACATCCTTGCAGCTTTGTAGCCATTTCAGCACATGGTTTAATTTGTATTTTTTGATGTTAATGGTGTTCTTGAGTATTTTGAAAGTTGTTGAAAATACTTTTTTTAAAATAAACTTTATTAGAAAATGCTTTATAATACAGAGAGAAGTACAATTTCCAGTGAACAATGTCCAGAGGTTTGAGCAAAGAAGGTGTTCAGTCTATTTAAGCTTTTGGTGAGACTAACTCTGCTTTCTGAACTCTGTTCGGTTTTCCTGATTGGGACCAGTTTCTGTCCTGCAGATCCCCTGGTTTGCTTTGCCCCTGCCTGCTCTGTTATTGGCATCTGGACTGGACTGATTCCTGGATTCTACTGGCTTCTAAAGTTGGACCTGTCTTCTGGTTTCCCTTAAAGGACACTGCTGCTGCTCGCTCTGTAGGAACTGGCTGCAAGCTGGGGATTGACCTCCCGTTTGGACTGAACTTTGACTCAGGTCAGTGACTCTGCTCCAAGTGGTGATCAGCTCCACATCCAGTCACTGACCTGTATCTCCTATCTCTGCAGAGATCCCCCTGCAGCTGATGAGCTCCTGTCTGTTTTAATCAAGGCTTTGAACTTTCTCACCGCCCGCCTCGCTTCCAATTCTGGGTCCAACATTCTGAGACCATTGCAATTACACATCCCATTACCACAGGAATAACTGAACATTTCTAATTCTATGAAATATATTTTACTTTAGTTTGTATAAAACTAAATAGAAGTTATTTCCTTTTTATTCAGAATAAATGTTGTTTTCTGAAATAATCCACAGATGAAAGAATGACATCAGATTGGGATGTTTTCATTACAGTACGTCTGTTTTATCTTTAATGCTCAGATTTTGACTATAAATGAAGAACAGGAGCAGAGCTTCCTTTGTTACACAGGATCTGGTAAACATTGTCACAGTAAAGTGAGGCGTGTGTTTGGTTTAGAGATACGAGGCACATAAAGCTGACGGAGGGAATCCATGTGGAGAAGAGCAGGAATAATTGGCCCTTCCTCCGCTTGCTTTTCCTGGGTGGATTAGTGGTGTGAGCCAAGCAGGATTTGGGACAGAAGATAATTATTCCACTTGCCACCTTCCTCTTTCTGTCTTTGGTTCATCTTGTTTCTCTTTTATCCTAAGCAGGATTATTTTACTCTGCCTTCCGTTTTAGAACCAAACTAATCCGAGCTGCACCTTAGTTTGACCAGAGCAGAGAATATTGATGAAACACACATTTCTGTTTCAGTCTGAACCTTTTTCTCTTTACAGTCACTGTAACAATGCACCCCCCACACACACCCCCACACACACACACACAGAAATAGAGAGTATTTTATCCTGTATG
Organism: Cyprinodon brontotheroides; assembly: GCA_018398635.1. Lineage (NCBI taxonomy): Eukaryota > Metazoa > Chordata > Actinopteri > Cyprinodontiformes > Cyprinodontidae > Cyprinodon > Cyprinodon brontotheroides. The sequence goes on along the minus strand of JAGKQL010002015.1, from coordinate 37,103 downwards.
AATTTTATACTGTGTATTTAACTCAATCATTGGAATGACATGGTTTGGTTGAAAGAGTTAAATACATGCTGCTGTTATTCTATATTAACAACAGATTGGCCAGTAGGGACATCTGGTCCCAAAAAGGCCTGCAGGATCTGGTCCAGGAGTCCCGGTCCTGACAGAGCCTCAGCGGCATCCTGGACAGTCTGAAGAAGTCAAAATGATTTAGATGAAGGAAGCATGGAGGTCAGGGAATGCTACTCGCTCTTCATCTTCCAGAAGGTCCTGCAGACTCTGCAGCCACATGAGGCTTGGTTCCACCAGGCGTCAGGATGAACCCGCTGCACCAGTCCAGGGTCTAGCTATGGGTTTAAGGATGTCCTCCTGACACCTACTGGCAGTCAGGGAGGTGTGGTCTATCCTGTTCATGGACCTGCTCCCCCAGACAAACAGTGAACAATGTTGAAGGCAGCAGAGCGTCCACCAAAACTTCTCCAGAATCTTCTAGGTCTTCCAAATGACTTCAGAGTCAACCTGCCCTCATCTAAGAACAGGAGAAAAACATGAAGGTACAAAAACTTCAGAACTTACCAACAGATAGGACGCTTAGGATGAGCGTGACGGAAAATGGATGGATGAGGGACAGAGCTTGTGTGTCTGTAATGCAGCCTAATCATTATATGTGGAGAGATAGGAGATGTTGGACAGTCAGAGGGAAGAAGAGGTGCTCTGCAGAGCACACTGGTCTCTGTGAAGATCTGTGGTAGGGCTCCAGGGTGGCCTTCATAGGGTGGGCTGGCTGTTCAGGATGTGGAGCACTCTCCTTAGCATCTTCTTTTGCCAGAGACTGCTGTTCCCCTCCCAGTTCCCCTCCCAGTTAAGCTCCCAGTTCCCCCAGCTCCCCTCCCAATTCAGCTCCCAGCTCCACTCCCAATTTAGCTCCCAGTTCAGCTCCCCGCTCAGAGCTTATGGACTCTGTCAGCATCAACGCCCCCTGCTCAGCAGAGACCACTGAGTAGTAAACATCTGCACCATGGTCAGGAAGCCAGTTAGAAAAAGCCGCCTCTGTCCTTCTAGAGGCCATTGATTCACACCAGTTGTCTATGTGGACCCATGGGTAGGAATCCTAGTGCTACCTGCATCCAACAGGCTTTATCCCTCTCCATTCTCACATTGAGTGGTTAACCAAGCTCACAATGGACCGAACCTATGGACGTCCAAGCTCACCATGGACCTCTGCCATTCCCCATCACCATATACGAGCCAATCAACGGCTGAGCTCACGATGGACCTCTGCCATTCACCATGCACAAGGCAGGGTCTCTGGAAGCGGCCCGTGTAGCCCACGGAGGAGAGCAGGAGTCTGTGGGCCAGGAGGCAGAGGCAGGGTCTCTGGAAGCTGACTGATGTGGCCACAGAAGCTGAGGCAGGGTGTCTCTGGAAGCCCGGCCACGTGGCCACAGGCGAGGCAGGAGTCTGTGGCCAGAGGTGAGGCAGGGTCTGTGGCCAGAGGTGAGGCAGGGTCTCTGGAAGCCGGCTGTGTGGCCAGAGGCGAGCAGGCTCCCGTGGCCAGAGTAAGCAGGCAGGGTCTCTGGAAGCCGGCCGTGTGGCCAGAGGCGAGGCAGGGTCNACACACACACACACACACACACACACACACACACACACACACACACAGACACACAGCTAACCCCACTGAAATAATATTAAGTATGTGCACCCCTCAATACGCCAGCAGGTAACCAGGAACAGCTTGTGTGTTTTAAGTTAATGGAGCTAATGGCTCAGCACGAGCCGATTGGTCCTCACAAGTCAAGCATAACAGGAATGTGTGTACAAGAAAGTTAGAGAAGTTAGTTTTTAAGTGACGCAGGTGGATCTTTCCACAGCACAATAACCATGACAGGAAATTTTCATATCCTACAACAGGGATGTTCTTCTGGCAAACGGGTAGATAAATAAGGGATCTCACCGAATTTGGTGGAAGCTGCATCTCGCTCGTTACATTCGCCATCGTCCCTCTAATTGTCTGCACCTGCGCATTGGGTGCAGAAGCCTGTTAAAGGGCAGTATTTTCAGAGCCCCAAGACCATAAAATTCTGAGACGCTGATTGGCCATTAAATTCACCTAGCAATAGTACATGATTGGCAGATTCTCTGCAAATGTGGGGCAGTCTGATCAGAGCCCCAAGACAGAGACGGTAGGAGTCTGTCTGTGGAAATCCACAAATGAATGACAGTAGATAGGGAAATGTAGTTTATATAATTTGTTTTGCTTATAGGTACACACTCTAGAGAGTAAAAGTGACATTTATAGTTAGTTAATTTCTAAAAATATATTTTACGTTTCTCTCTTCTTACTTAGGGAGGGCGGTGCCCCAGCGCCCCCATTGTCATGATGGGTTTCAAAGTTAGAACCCACATGCAGAACACCACTGAGAGGCTTGGTAAAAGGTTTAACAGAGTTTATTAAAGTTTCACACAAACAAGACAAGATTCAGGTTCAGGGACCGGGCAGGATTCTCTGGCGTCTGCAGAGACGGATAGTTGGTTAGCTGGGTATGCAGATAAGTTAAATGGGTTTTCAGATATTTCAGTGGATACCTTGAAGAGGTCCAGGTTTGTTCTGAGAGAGGGAACCGGTTGGGTCCAGAGACTGTTGGTTCAGCAGAGTGCTTAGGCAGCAGCAGCGTCTTACTTCTGACTTCCAGTGAACAGACCTTGGTTGAAGTGATTAGCTCTTTCCCAAGAGCAGCAGGTGGATTCCAGAATGTAGTCTTCAGGTTTGGCTCTCTAGGGCAGGCAGGCAGATTCAGGTTAAGCTCAATTCAGAGGCTCAGGTTCGCTAACCAAACTTGGCTAACACTGCGGCGTCGAAGCAAGGTCTGGCAGCTGCTTATAAAGGCCGGTCTCCTGATGAGCTGATGAGCGTCAGCTGTGCTGGAGGGCTCCAGCCCAGGAGGAACCCACAGCGCACTCTGCTGGAGAAGGTGGAGAATCTCCAGATCCCAACACCCTATGGGCGGGCCACCACTGGTTTCAGGAATTTCCTTCTTTTATCTGTGGAATATGAGGCAGGACATCTTGTCTTCATCTGGTCTGTTCCTTGTTTGGCTGTGACTCCATCCTGGAGAGAAATATCAGCTGTGGTGCTGCTGCCATCAACACCTTTGCTTATAGATAATTGGAGTTTTGGCTATTTTTCAGTGTAGCCCTGTTTCTCTGACTGTGACTAACTGGATGTGCTCTCCTTCATCCACTGGGGTTCTCGAGCTTGTGTCTGGCTGATTGTTTTCCCGGATGGGGCCAAATCTTTGGAACTAGGTGACAGTTGCCTTTTGTATCTCTCCTCCTTCTTTTTCTCCTTCTCTTTCTTTTTCTATGTCTACTTCTGTGTCCTTAAACAGGAGTTTTCCTTTCCACTGTTCCTGCATGTATTCCTGGTATGAGAGATGGGTTTAAAATCAACAACAAAACACAAGCAAATATCCTAGATACAAGCTGTATGATTTTATTTGACTTCTATGTAAAGTTCCTTGAGATGACGTGTTGTGAATCAGTTCTATATAAATAAAATTAATGAAATTCAATAAAAAATGCGGTCAGTTTGTTTGTAACTTCTCAAGGTAAACAAATTTGTACTCACTCTAAATATGTGGCCTTTCCAGAGGTATTTATCCTTCTAAACTTTTCTGCTTAATGTTTTACAACAACAAACATGAAGGATTTCTTCTTAGGATTTTATCACAAACCAGGCTAAATAGAGTTAAATTTTTAAATTGAAGTAATAAATGAATAATTGTTTTTTTTTTACAAATAAGAATGGGGAACAAAGACTGCGGTGTCTCTTTAGTATGCATTTAACTCTTACACTCCTACATACAATTCAGCACAAACAACTACCTTACAGAAGGCATTAAATTAGAAAACTTCATCTCCAGTTTAAATGGAGCTGTCCTTGGAAGACTTCAAATGGCTGAAAATGAGTGAATATACTGGATACATACCAAACTGGTTAGGGAGGAAAAACGGATGGTACTTTAAAATGGATTTAAAATGACAAATTTTAGAAATTTGAATTAAATGTGAAATTTATTTAGAGCTGCACAGTGAAGTATTCAGTGTTGGATAAACAAAGAAAAACCCATTATCTGATTATCTAGCAGTTCTCATTCTGTGACTGATTTAGTAAAACTGGCTTCCTGTGGGTAGACTGTTTTTCTAAGAACATAATACTGATAAAATAAAAAAGAAGTTTTTACTGATGGAAGATAGAACAGCTCTGGTGTTTTTAATGAAAAGAGCTGATTAGCGTCGCTCTCAACCTGCTTAGCAAAACAAGGTAGATATCAGAAGCAGTTGCCTGAATAGATTCATGCTGCAGCTGTTGCTGCCTGTGGTTTTAGTTTCTCTAACACACACTCACTGAAAAGAAGAAAAAAAAAACACACTGTGTGTGTGTGTGTGTATGAGCAATTCTCTGACACACACATATGCTGAGAAAAGAACTGTGAAAAACAGGATGTGGGATGAGTGAATTGACCTACCAGAATATGTCAGCCTATGCCATATAGAGCTGATAACACATAGGCAGGCCGAGAAGCACTGTGGTGAGCAGGCTGCGAATGATGTAAAAGGGGGTTGGTGGGTGGATTAGGAGTCTTTATTAAAAATAAAAGGACTGTTATGTGATGTCCTGTATACAGTGATTTGCCAGGTGCATCCACTTTTGCACCTGAACTGCGGCTCTATAATGCAGGAGAACAGCATTTAATGAAAACAAGACAGTGTTTTAGAATATCATCTGCTAAAGAAAGGTTCTGCCTAGCGAGCGGAGCAGGTGCCAGCCGACGCCGAGCAGCTACCGATTCCAAAGGGGAAATCCAAAGTCAGAGTCAGAAGACAGGTCCAGGTTCTGAAGCCGGTAGAATCCAGGAATAAATCCAAAAACTGATCAGACAAACAGAGCAGACAGGGGAAAGACAAAATTCGGGATCCACAGGGTAGAAACAGGTCAAAATCAGGAAAACAGAATAGACTTCAGATAGCTCGAAGTTGTCTCACCAGCAACGCCAAATTAAGCCCATATAAAGGATGGAAGGCAAGCAGACAATATAAAATAGCAGAGGAACCAGGTGGAAATGATCAGCGTTAATCAGCCGCATAACCAATTAGTTGCCAATGACAACTTTATACGTTTTCCCTATAACTGCATGCCTGCCACAGTCTTCAAAGCACTGATGCCAGCAGAGGGTCTTCTCTCCTGCAGAATAACAACAGGAGGCTGTCTGCAGGAGTCCTCCCTGAATGTTTTCAAGGAGCTGTAGTCCAGACTTTGCTTAAAAAAAACTGGTCTGGATGAAGCAGTCATTAGTCATTCTAGCCAATTACAAACCTGCCCTTAAAGTCAAAAAATGGGAAGAACATTAATGACCTTTATGGAGTCTGGTTTTAAATCGTTGCACAGCACAGTCTTCGCTTTTAAAAGTTTTCAGTTACATATTTTAAGTTTCACTTTTGGCAACTGCATTCTTATTTACCTTTACACTCTTTACAACCCTTGACATATTTTAATCTCCTTCAAAGCATTTGGTGAGAATCTGAGTTACAAAGCTGGATTGGGCTGGGTCCTCTCTGGGCAGTGGCGCAAAAACCAGGTATGCAGCGCATGCAACGCTTAGGGGCGCTGCACTCAAGAAGGGGGCGTCAAAAACCCCTCTAGAAAACAAATTTTTCTAGTTGTCATTTTCTATATTTAACAGCATAAAACGATCAATAACAGAGAGACAGCACTGATTATGCGCCCCTCTGATGCGCCCCCACTTATTATGCTCCCCCTTCACACACAGGTGGCTTGTACACGCACCACTAAGAGGCGCACTCAGGCGGGTTTTTGTAATTTTTTTTTATCTTTGACTACCACTCGTAGTGCACACTTAACAGCAATATGGAGCGCCAGAGCGCCAGAAAAAAAAAA
>JAGKQL010002015.1:0-17305 GCA_018398635.1 Cyprinodon brontotheroides | reverse complement strand
CAAATTGCAGAAATTCAAGAGGAAAGACAACACAACAAAGGTAAACACTTTTATGTACACACTGTTCTAGCTATGTGCCCCCCTAATCTTTTTGCTTCTCTGTTGCTTTTTCAGCCTAATTGGAAGCATTACAAGCTGAAAGATATCATCAAGCGTGCAGAAGAAGGTTCAGAAATGGCCCAAAAACAAGCTGCTCGGTTTGACCTCCTACTGCCAGAGGATGCAGGGTAACTTACTCTAAAACTAGGCAAAGCTGACATCAGGTCTGAGACCAAGTCCTTTAAAACCCCTTCTTTCTTTCACGGCAGATTTTTAGAAGGCGATGAAGATGAGGACACTTGTATGATCTCTCAGGAGGATATTGCGGATGCTGTGGACATTACCTCTGGAGCAAAGGTACCAAGCATTTAAAGAAACTATTACAATTCAAAGATGCTATACAAGTAAAACCATTTGTTTTTAAAGGTTTTGTTAAGCAGCTTTGCCGTTTCTACCTCACCAAACAATTGTGCTTGTAACTAAAATAGTCAGACTTGTCAACAGAACTCAGTCAAAATATAATTTTTTTTTCTTTCAAATAGTATGTAACAGGAATTTTTATATTACAGCTCCTTGGGTCCTTAGTTGTTTGGGAACATTATGCTCCTTAATCTGCCTGTAGGGCCTAAGCTGACGCTTAAAGCCACTGGAGTATTTTAAGAGATGGTGAACTGGAAATGTCCAGATGCTGTTTTTGCAGTTAAAAGCCAGTTTTTTCCCACTGTTGCTTACCGTACTTACAAAAACAAAAATTTATACCAATTGCCAGCTGTGGGTTGACAAGCGGTCAAAGCTGATTTCCCTTTTCTGGTGAAACACGCACCCATGCACAGATCATTTCCTTTCTTTATTTATAGAGTTTGTACATAGTGGCTTCTACATACTGGTCCCCAATTGTTAGACATAACAATTCCACAATACACATTTTCAAGCCAAAATTATTTAAACCAACACCATAAGTTACATTTCATGCAAAGGACACAATTTGGCGATGGGGTGCTTTTTTTTTGTTTGTAATTTTACTAGAGGGCTGCAATAGCAGAATCGATAAAAATAGGATAAAGATTGACTTTTAAAACCGTTGGCTTAGCGAATTTCATCATCGATTAGTTGTGTACATGCGCGCGTTAATCGTCCATCCGCCGCCGCTGAGTCATCACTGCCACTTGGCTGAAAGCGGGGGAAGAAGAAAAAATACGACGGCGCGAGCTGCTGCATGTGCGCAGTGTTGCCAACTCAGCGACTTTATTACGCTATATTTAGCGGCTTTTCGAACCCCCCTCTACTATTTATTTTTAAAGCGACTTAGCGACAAATCTGGCGACTTTTCACGGTGTCACTGGCGGCTTCGGAAGACTCTTGCGGCGTGAAAAGCAATATGCGTTCCCTACTCTTGTCCTGCGGCAGCTTGGCACGCTGCGTGGCGCCTCCCCATCCCAGCAGCTCTCCGCAGGAATCCCTCTCCAGCGCTGCAGGTCAGAGAAACGCGGGATTGTTCAGCGTCCAGGCGCTGCAAATGAAGTGCTTTAGCATGCGCCGGGATTGGACGGCGCAAAATTTGATCACAATAATTAAAATAGCCTTTATAAATAAATTAACTTGCAAATTATGAGGGCAAGGCTTTTTAAAGTTTAAATCTAATGCCAAAGACTAAAGTATAAGTTCCTGCTTAGTTTTATCACAAACATTTATTTTTCATATTGCACCAGATACAGTTAATGAGCAACCTGTACTTGTGGGCTTGTTTGTTCTGTCTAAAATGTTTATTTTGGAATAAAGAGGTTAATTTAAAAAATATTTTTTGTCTGATTCATCGATTAATCGAAAAAATAATCAGCTGATTCATCGATTTTTAAAATAATCGTTCGTTGCAGCCCTAGTTAAAACTCCATTCTACTCCACATGGAATCAGTGTCTTTTGAATCTCTTAATGATTTAAAGCATAAAAAGCTGCTTACAGTTCTCTTGCTGCACCTACACCTTCTTTTGTCTGATCTTATGTGAACAACTTGACCTCTTCTTTCTTATAAAGCGACGTACAGCATTTATATAGTCATCGGTACTTAAAGAGTTTGCAACTTTCAAATGTACAGCTGTACTTGCTAAACAGGTAAAAATGACACCATTGCATTTGCATGTTGTTCTTCCTCTTTTCACCTCAATGGTCCGAAATAATCAACTCCAACATTGGTAAATGGAGGTAAATTAGGAATAATTCTCTGCTTTGGAAGGTCTGGCATTTTTTGGTTTACTGGGCTTTCATTGTGACGTCTGCAAAAATTTGAATCTAGAAAACACTTTTCTTACTGCAGAGTTTCCATGTAGAATCCAATATTTCCTCCTTTAAACAACCAGAGTATGATTTTGTCCACTGTGACCTAGTCTTTCATGAGTGTTTGTGAGAAGGGGCTTGGGTATGTACTGATCTTTGCCAAGAAGGATGGGATGTTTCTCTTCCACTGGCACGGCTCCTTTAATCGATCTTCCTCCAACCTGTAGAAGATTGTTTTCCCAAATTGGATCCAGCCTATTGGTGGAACTTTGTTGGCTGATCACGCCCCATTCAGCCAATCCCGCCATTTCCACTTTGAACTGCTGTTGCTGACAATAGCGTACAATGGCAAACCCTGCCTTTGATGGATCCTCTAAATTCGGTGCAGATTTTTCATTCAAGTCATCTTGAGAAAAATTGTGAGTCTTTCTCCTTCTACAATGCTCGAGTAGGATGGACTTTAGTTTATTAAACCAAGCAAATGATTTCTTCAGCTTTTGCCAATCAGAAAAATAACTGATGAGCCGAGCGAAAGGATTTAATTCATTCCAACATGTCACACTCACAACTGCAGTTTAGTGGAACTCAGGATCGTCAACTTCTAACACAGGATCAAAGGAAGCTCAATAGGAAGTTTGTCCCAATCTAGGTTAAGCTCTTTTAGATCCTTTGCCTACCGATCTTCTGGAATGCTTTGTAAAACCTCTCAATTGTTACTGATCCACTTCTCCAGAGTAAAACCTCCTTTCTCACAGAGAATTCTCAGGTCTTTCATCACCTGTTTGGCTTTTTTTCTGAACCAAAACTGATTAAGCAGTCATCCACATAGAAATTTTGTTTAACCACTTTCACTGCATCATGAGAGAAAACAGCCTTGTTGTCATCGGCCGTTTTTCTCAGTGCATAGTTGGAACAGCCAGGTGATGACACTGCACCAAATCATTGAACAGTCATCCTGAAGTTTTGAACTTCCTTATTTGGGTCTCTGTCTAACCACAAGAAGAAACAAAGAAGATTTCTCTGATGCTCTGTGACCTTTACGGTACTTGAAGAAACATAGCATGTATATGGCCCATACATGCTCCAATTAGAGAGCTGGTGAGTTTGGGACCTTGTAGTAACTCCTTATTAAGAGATTTTCCTTTAGAAGTGGCTCCACAGTCAAAATAACTCATAGAGCTCCTTTCCTTGGATGGTATATGCCATGAACATACCACACCGTTTCCCGATTTTCCTTCCAACTCCTGCTATGGCATCTTTTCTGCGTACCCTTGCTTTATTACATTTTATAGATATGACACGTACTCTTGATAAATTTGCGGGTTGCTCAGTAACCTTTTATCCAAGTTAAGAATCCCCTGATTTGCAATAGAAAAGTTATTGAATAATGTCACAACTGGATTCCTTGAGGGTAAGTTAAGAACATATCGGTCTTCCTGTAGATGTGCAGTATAATCCATAATGTCTATCAGTCTCAAATCCTCCCTTGACTTCTCTTTACCTGCTGAGGGTTTTTCATTAAAGTCACAATTATACTGGCTTTGTAGCATTAGCTCCAGATTTGTCACAGAAATTCTGTTCACAACTCCTGTTCTGCCCATTTCTTTTCCATGTGTCGGTCCATTGACGACCCGTCCCAATACTGTCCTTATAGCATAAGGGCCATCCGATCCGCTGTTGATTACTTCCCAGGGCTCCAATAGCTTGGGTGCGTTGGTTCCTATCAACAACTCAACAGTAGCATCTATGTTGAGAATAGAAACCCTTGACATGTATGGAAATCTTTTCAGGTCTGCAGCTGTAGCAAAATTTGACTTTAATTTGACTTTAATACTTTAATATTTCTTTTTGTGTTAAAGCCTCTGGAAGCAGGTGAAAAGTGTTTGAATTCATGTCTGCAACTTCCAATCCAAACAGCAGGTGTGCTGGAACCACCTTTTCTTGTCCCATGATAGTCAACATAAGCTGGGTTTGTCTTCCTTTAGTCTTTAATTTTCTGAACAGAATGTAAGAGAACCACCAGGATCAAGAAATGCATAAGTCTGCACCTCTTTGGTTCCTGTAGTGGACTTGAAACGAACTGGAACAATAGATAAGAAACAGTCTTTTCTGTTTGTGTTGGAGTGGATAGAAGATAACAGATAACTTTAAATTTTATTTCTTGATTGAAATAATATGAAGCATGGGTTGGATGTTGCTGGCAACAGCTTCAACAGCTCAGACGATTAGTACAGTTATAGCTCATGCGTCCTATGCTAGAAGGCAACCAAAGCAAACTCCTTTCTACTTTAGGAAAATCGATTTTATCTCTGTGATTTTTAGTCTTTATCAGTTGACAGTTTTCTAGGCGATGAGTGTGCGAACAGCAACAACACGGGTCCCTTTGAGAACCATCCATTATACCTTTGTTGCCAGAGTTCACTGGTTTTGTGGGGGTGGCGAAGCTTCCGTTTACTCCTCCAGAACGTTGTGCTTTGCGTATAGATCCCTTTGAACGGTTTCCTTGTGCATGCTCGATGTCTCCATAAATGGTATTTAAAAGAATCCGTACTTGACGTTCCAAATAAGTCACCAAGTCATGTAAGTGAGCTCTCAGGTTATTTTGCTCCAAAATGTCATGGGCCTTTGTCCTCCATCTTTCCATAAACTTGTATGGTGACTTAGAGACCATGATTTTTATGTTTTTTGGCATGTTAATTTCTTCCATATATTCAAGCTCTTGCATCACATTGCAACATCCATGCAAATATAAAGCATATGCTTGAAGTGAGTTGCCATCCCATCTTAGACTTGGACAAACTTGTCATGTATACACAGTGTATACAAAAGGAAATTTCTATGCATACAGCTTTTCAACAATGAATGAGCAGTTTACAACAGTGAAAATAATATTTCCATTTATAAAGTGCAGCAGTGATCAAAATGTAAACAAAGTGTCTGAGAAAAGGAAAAACAAGTTAAAGTGATGGTGCAAAAGGCATTGATATGGGAAAGATTCGGTGCTAATAAATAAAAAGTTATGGAAAATGCATTAGAGCATTGAGTTGAGTTCTATTTAAAGGGATTCTGAAAAAAATCCGCCACGTAGGTAGCATAAATATGATTTTTTTCAAGTGTCAGGCTTGATTAGAGTTTCAATAGTTCAACACTCTGATGGCGGCGGGGAAAAGGCTGTTGCAGAACCGCTGCAGGACCAGCTGGTTTTCCAGAGTGCAGCAGGGAGAACAGTCCCTAAAACTGATGTGGGTTTTCTGTTTGGAGGACAACATTAGAAGTTTGCAAGCCCATAAATGCATTCCTAATGGAAAGTGTGAGGGTGTTTTACCACAGCAGGGACTGTGCAAGATGAAAAAAAAACATTACCGTATTTTCCGCGACTATAAGTAGCGCACCTCCAAACGCCTTTTTTTCCCCTCAAAATGTACGGTGCACCCTATGGTGCGGCATCCTATCTGCAGGCGTTGCATGAGACCACCATGAGTATGTGAGAACCTTAAAGGGGGAAGTGTGGGTAGCGTCGTTATAAAAGAACAGGTATGTGCTTTATGCAGAACATTGTTGTCTTTAACAACCCTGGAATTGGCAAAAGAGACACGCCTATGAAGCCCAGTTTAAACTGAAGGCTATCAGCTACGCAAGGGAACATGGAAATCGAGCAGCTGCGAGAGAATTCAATATAAATGAATCGATGGTTGCATGAAGTGAAGGGAGCTGGAAAACGAACTCAACTGGTGAAGAAGAGGCGCCCAGCTGAGTTTTCTCTTGGACATAATAAGGCGAAGGTGGCCCGAGGTTGGAGGAAAACACTTCGAGCGGTGGATCGTGGAGCAAAGAAGCGAGAATGATTACAGCGTTTCAGCGGTCACTGTTCGACTAAAAGCTTGATAAAGCTGGCGGAAGAAATGAAAATTGAAAATTTTCAAGGAGGTCCATCGTGGTGCTTCCGTTTTATGAGCTGGTGTGCAATTTTTTCCATCCGGACCAGGACTACAGTTGCTCAGCGGCGTCCGGTGGATTATGATGAGCTGGCGAGCTTCCACTCCTTCTGCAGCAAACGCATCGCTGACAGAGTATTACAGTCAAACCCCATCACCAATGATCATCAAAGGTGTCTGCTCACTTTCGACATCCGATTGAATACAATCGCGGAATGAAAGTATGTACCTCAGCACTGTAGCTTATTGACAATAACGTAGATGAAAAGGCGTGGAGCATACTGTTGTTAACGGCTGCCACATAAATGGATGCAGAAACTGCGCTGCCTATGGTGATTTTAAAAGAAAGATTTTTGCCCAAAGAGACTTTTCCAGCTGGAGTGTTAGACCAAAGTAGAATATGAAAAGCGTCTGAATGGATGAGGAGATGATGCGCTGGCGTGGCTGAGGCTGGTGTTGAATTAAGTTTTCCAGGTGGAAAAATAGGCATCAGCAAAATCTGAGTATGATTGTGACTTTATTCAGTATTTATCTCACAGCCAATGTAATCAAACCCCTCAAAGTCAAAACGGCTCTGTTTCTTCTGGATAAAACAGTTGGGCTAAATCCGCAATGCCACTTTCCCCTTCTGCTGTACAGTCACTTTCGATTGCAGCGCCCAGCTCCTCAGAAATAATGCGGCCCGTGGGAAAGCGATGGAAAACAGAAGCCAGCAGACCACAGTTTTCATCTACAAGTCCATCCATAGTGCCGTGGCGACTTGCCACGAGCTGCCTTCCATTTATCATGAAACTGCTAGGACTCACGTCTGTCAATCCGCCGGGACTGTTGTTGCCCTTTTAGCGAAAGCGACATCATTTCAAGGAAACACGCTCGGATACTCGAGAGGTGGAAGCTCCTTTGTCAGACCCGAAGATAGGGCGAGCTCAGCGTTAATTTGATTCATCTTTTTAATTCACGTCGGCTGTGAGATGATGACTTTTGATGGGTTTGATTAATACTCTGTAATAAATACATTTAATAAAACACAATCATACTCTGTTTTGCTCCAGCTCTATTTTTTCTACCTGAAAACTTGAATTCAACAAAAGCAGCCTCTGGGCGAGATCTGCATCCGGCTCACCCTCAGATCGGGTGTTTTTCATCTAAATAATCTAAATCTTTTTTAAGTGAAAGTCCACCTGAAAATTTAATCATTGCACCAGTCAGTTCATCCAGATTATTATCCTGCCTATGTTTTAAGTTAATTTATTCGTCAATAAACTGTATCAGAGGGCTAATCACAGCCCTGTGTCAGCAGCGATGTTCTCACTGATGTCGGCGGTTCCCAGGTTTGAATAATACTTTGTAATAAATACACCTTGCAACTTTATTTTGCTGTGATCAGTGGGAATAAATGTAGTTTTTAATATGTTTTAAGTGGGAAAATCCACCTGAGAGGACATGTACCTGTGTATATAAGCAGCGCCCTATAGTCGGTCTCCTTATGTGTGTGGGTTAAATACAGAATAGCTTGACACACATATAACTGAGACCTGCGCCTTTTGAGTCGAAAAGGCGTTTAACTGTATGAATTAGGTGAAAATACGGTATATGGAAGTACGATACAATATAAACCAGCAAACCATCTAAATATTTAAAAACTGCTTTATGGTTAATAAAGTCAATGTTTTGAAGCTCAAAGACCCAGTCTGGTTTAAAAAATTATCTAACTGCAGAGCTTAAAAACTTTCTAAAGAAGGCGACCTAAAAACCTAACTAGTTACACCGGGTTTGTTCAGTGGGGGTGAAGCAAAATTCCTGCATAGGAGCTTTGGGCCCAAAACATCCAACCTGTAACCTGCAGCAACTTAAAAAGGTCGCTGTATCAGCACATTTTGAATCCAAAGAATTCCAGGGAGGCATAATTATATTAATCTCTACTTGTCCTTAAAAAGATTATGATTTGGTGTACAATTTTGAGGAAGTTTTTGGCCTTTATTACAGAATATGAAAACATCACTTTTAAACTCCGCTGGGTTTACCTTATCACGCATTTTTGATTAAAGGGACCCTGCCTGTTGATTTTATCAATCTTGGCCATAAGACCAACTTGTAAACCCAGCATGTGGCACCAAATATCATCTGCCATCTTAAGTTAGCAGTTGGAGAAATGTTCTGGTTGAAGCAAACAGTGGGCATTCCTGCCAGTCATGAGTGACTGGCAGGAACTTCTTTTCAGATATTTGCCTGTGGAAACATGCCTGTTTTCAGGCTGATCCAGAGTGTGAAAGGAGAACTAAAAGAAAAAAAATTTAAATTACATTCTTATTGATTTTGGTTTAACCTCTATTGTCTTGTTGACAAAAAAAACACTATAAGTCGTCTTCATGTCATTTGACTCTTTAAAAGGCTTTTCCCCCAAATGTTTTAAACCTGTGTAGTATAAGACTATAATGCCTGTAATTTGAGTTTTATTAAGAGGTTATTGCAAGAGACTAAAGTGTTTTCTGTTTTCTAATAGTATTTTATGGTATTATTTATATGTTGTGTACTGTGGTTGAGTGTTTGCATTGGTTTTGTTTTTCTTTTTGCTTTAGGCAACTGTTACAATGCATTTGTTCTGCATGTAAGGCTTTGCAAACTTTAAATTTGTTATTTTTCCTCTCTTTACAGTATTTCAATCTGAAACTGTCTCAGTTTGGTCCATATCGTCTGGATTACAGCAGAACTGGACGGTTAGTAGCACACATGCCTCTTCTCGTTTGATATATGTTGACTAAATAGGAATAATAACATCAGCACTGCTAAGATTGTTTGAAATGCTGTCAGCCTGTAGCTATGTGATTTTTTTATTTTTTTTTATTTTCTTCTTTTATATAGTATGATGACATAAGACCATATAAGTTAAGAGTTTAAAAGCCTTCATATTATTGGAATATTTAATATTTTTAAATATATTGCTTGACTTCATTTTCAAAGAGGCAGAAGATTGTATTTGTATTTATTGTAAAGACATTTGTTTATATGCCTATTGGATAAATAAATGATGAGGTTTTTGATATGAAATTGATTTATCTTCACAGAGGTATTGTTAATAGGCATTTTATAGACACTTTTACACCATTTTATTTTTTGATTTTAAAATGCATGCTCACATTGTAGTGCTGTTTTTGCTTCAGTCATCTGCTGCTGGGTGGGAGGAGAGGCCATGTTGCTTGTTTAGACTGGCAGTCCAAACAGCTCATGTGTGAGATAAACGTCATGGAGTCTGTCAATGATGTGAAGTAAGATTTAAACATTTATATGTGTGTGTGTGTATATATATATATATATTTATATGATTTTTTTTTTGTGTGTGTGTGTGTAACAGTTTGGTTGGTATTTTCTTAGGTGGCTCCACACTGAGCACATGTACGCTGTAGCTCAGAAAAAGTGGCTATACATCTATGACTCTAACGGGATAGAGTTGCACTGCATTCGCAAATTCAACGATGTCTTGAGAATGCAGTTCCTCCCCTATCACTTTCTCCTAGCCACTGCGGTGAGTTTAGCATTCTTCATAATCAACATTTTCAAGTTACAACAATCCAGCATGTAAAAACAGAGATTAAAGATCCAGTACCATATCACAAAGTATATTTGGCAACATGCATACATTTGTCTTAATTCCCTATTTTCAAAGGATTTATTGAACACTATAAGTAGCTAATTTTTTTATTTTATCCTTATCTAATTTTTTATAAAACTGCACAGTCTGTCAGCACCAGGAGGTTTAACTGCAATGAGGAGATGACGGCATGTATTACAGATAATTAATAGGCCCCTCAAGCAGTTTAGCTTGTTAATCTGCAAGCTGTTGCATCTTAAGGTTATTTAGATACTTAACTTTAGTGGAGTTATCATGTTTTTCTGAGCCGTACAATTTTTCCCAAAATGTTTTGAAACACTATTGGTTCATCACAGCTTTTCAGATATCCCTGATATAAAATATTTA
Organism: Cyprinodon brontotheroides; assembly: GCA_018398635.1. Taxonomy (NCBI): domain Eukaryota; kingdom Metazoa; phylum Chordata; class Actinopteri; order Cyprinodontiformes; family Cyprinodontidae; genus Cyprinodon; species Cyprinodon brontotheroides. Next base: position 7,083 of record JAGKQL010002015.1, on the reverse strand, counting down.
CTAGAATTCTTATTTCTATTTCCTATTCCAGTATGAAATAATCATTCCTCACACGTACACTTTCCATGTTAATCTCAGGTCCATATTTTTATCATTTAACTTTCAAGTAAAAATCTTGTTTGTTTTGTGAAAAAAAAATTTCCATCGTAAAATAATGAGTGCGGTCTTCAGAAGAAAGATTGCTCTGCAGACCTAAAAGGTTGCACTATTATAGAGATGGGGACATGGTCTGAAAGGCAAAAGGGGCCGATACGAGATTTCTTAAGTTTGGCTTATCTTTTTTTTTTCTTTTTCTTTTTTGCATCTTCTAATAACCAAAGACTGGTGCTGCTTCCTAAATTTAGTGGGTTTTTGTTGGTTTATATTTAGGTTGCCTTTTTTATCATTTGTTTATCACAACAACTCATTCTGATTTAAAAATAATGAATACTGTGTCATTCAAGCCATTAAATGAGGCCGTTTTAACCACCTGTTTGTTCTATAATCCAATGCTTAAGTTTAGATCAAATTATACCTAATGCCAAACAAATAATCTTTTTAGCAACAAAGGTAATTAAATTCAAGAATAAATTATTCCCGAAGCTAAATTAAATGTCACAGTAACTCATGTTTTTGTTTTTTTAACCAGTTGTTGTAGGTATCGATTGCTGTAGGTAGGAAAGATCTTCTGTAGCTGTCTGTCTTGCATTGGATCTATTAAAGCCTCTGACTGAACACTTTGTTGTTCTTTAAAAATCTTCTGAAGAGGATGTGCACTGTTGTCCATAATGTTCTTAACGTTATGAAGAACTCTTCTTGGTAAAATAATTTTCAGAGGTTCTAGAGGAGTTCCTAGAACAGAGCTCTTTTTTCTAAGTCATTAGCTCTGATGCTCTTACTCCAGCGGATGTTGGTTGAAGAGATCACATTCTCCACAACAGACTTATTGATATGTAGCATCTAGCCGCAGATGCCGAAGGACCTAAACTTCCTTAGGAAGTACAATCGGCTCTGTCCCTTTATGTAGATGGCTTCACAGTTTGTTGTCCAGGTGATCACAAAGACAACAAAAAAGTCCACAAACTGTGCTTTAAATAATCTTTCCATAGGCTATTCCTTAAAAGTTCAAAAAAATCCACTGGACTTGGTTTCCAAGATTTGAAGACGCTTCGCCACCTCTCCAGGAAACTTTCTCAATTCAAATGTCTGATCCGCAGTGAGTTTGAGTCTATATATAGACAAGGCCTTGTCTATATATAGACTCAAACGCAGTAATAACATTGAAAGGACAGCTTGGTTTTTGTATAGGGCATTTGCAAGGACTTCCCGGAACGTAGAGATACACTCATAGGAAAATATTACTGAAGCAGAACACGGCAAGAATGTGAAGTTAGATGGGGGAAAAAAACATGTCTGAGGCTTTGGAAAATAAAAGTACTGATACTAACAAGAGAAAAATAAATGTAACTTTTATGGGTGTAAGAATAAGTAAGAGCTACTAGTCACTACATCTTACTTTAAAAGTCTCTAACATAGGGTTGTCAAAAGTATCTATACTCAAAAAAGTATCGATACTGAAATGTTGTATCCGGATACAATACTCATTTTCAAAAGTATCGAGTACCAGTGGCACCTAAACAGTCATTCATCTAAAGTGCAGAATAGAGGAAAATGCACTTTCAGAACACTGTGTGATTGAATAATTCTGTGCACTTTTCAGTTTCAGACTTTTTTGTAACAGGTGCAGCTACTGAGAATTATTTTTGTTTCTTAACCGGTTTGGCCAGTGTCATTGTTATGTGTGCAAAGCATAGCCAAGGAAAGGAACACTTAATTTTAATTTTGTAAGTTTTTTATCAAGCTTGCTAAATATGGTGCACAGCAAACAACCTTAAAATGTTGTTCTTATTGTTTATTGTATTTATTTATTTATTGTATTTTAATTCTTAATCAAAATATTTCTGTTGAAATTTAGAAATTTTATCCTTGTATCGAAAATGGTATCGAGTATCGAATTTTTTCCTTAGTATCGGTATCGAGTTGAAAAATTTGGTATCGTGACAACCCTACTCTAACATCTATTTAATGTATACAAGTTTTAAATTTTTTTTTTTTTAGAGTCCCGTTTTTTGTTCCCAGAAGGAAATTTTATTTCCAACAAGTTGAAAACTCACTACAGCATTAACAAAAATATTTGAAAACATTAAAATAAATTCTGGGGAAATTTCACTACAAATACTATCCTCTCGTTGATATTCTTGCCTGCAGAGTGCGACAGGCTTCCTGCAGTACCTGGACGTGTCTGTTGGAAAGGAGGTGGCCGCCATCTGCACCAAGAAAGGCCGTCTTGATGTGATGTGTCAGAACCCTCACAATGCAGTCATCCACCTCGGTCACTCAAATGGCACCGTCACACTTTGGTCACCTAATCAAAAGGAAGCCCTGGTTAAAATGCTCTGTCATCAAGGTGGCGTTCGTTCTGTCACTGTGGACAAGACTGGCACGTAAGTGAGATGATGGCTGCAGGATACTGGATTTCTCCTTGAAACATTGTTAATGTTGTAATTAGGCCTGTCGCGATAATCAATAAATCAATTAATCGCACAATAAATAAAAATTATCCACGTCATTTCATTTATCGGTTATATGGTCTCTGCCTGTGTTTTTCTCCCTTCTATTGATGACACTAGGATGAAAAGGCTTAACTCAGGTGCTATCTACTGACCCCTTCCCTTCCTCATTTTTGAGGAGGGAGGAGGAGTGGACTATCGCATCAGGTAGTCAGCGCGCATCATTTTGTACTTCTGCAGCTTTAGAGCCCCGTGAGGAGTTAGCGAGGTAAAAAAAAAAAACCAAATGGTATGTTGGAGGAAAAAGCTCGAAATGGAACTGGTTTTGAAAGCCGAGCGCAACAGCCGCAGTGTGGGAGTATTTCGGATTCAAACCAAATGACCAAGGCGAACCGCTGAACCTATGCGAGTCAGTATGTCGCATTTGTCATGAAACAGTGGCAACTACGAGCAGCAATACAACCAACCTACACATGCACCTTAAGCACAACCACCCAGCAAAGTTTCTCCAGCTGGAAACTAAAAGTACAAGCGATGGCCCGTCTGTGTCTTCAAGTTTGCGACAGTCCATCATCACTGAAGCAATTAATCGACAGGCAGCATACAAAAAGGACGGCGCAAAGTGGCGCGCGCTCACAGACAGCATAGTTCATTTAATTGCTAAAGAGATGCTTCCATTTAATATTGTTGAAATGCCGGCATTTCATAAAATGTTGCAGACATTTGATAGACAGTATGAATTCCCCAGAAAACATGGATATCACCAACGTGATATTTTGTATATGCGTTTTTATTTTCACTGTGGGTATTTTTCACTGTGGTTTTATCTTTTTTTTTTTTACCTTTTTTTATTTTTATTTCTTGTTTTATTTTGTTAACCAGTTTCAGTGTTAAGTGTTCTGTTGAAAATAAAGTGTGTTTATCTTTGGCAGGAAAATGCATGCATTATTAGATCATTTCCATTAAATCAGTGTAAAAAGGTCTTCAAACAATATTATCGTTTATCGCAATAATTTTTGAGACAATTAATCTTTCTGCAAAATTTGTTATCGTGACAGGCCTAGTTGTAATAGTGGTTTCAGTAAAAAAAAAATAAAAATCTATACAGATACATGTCTACCATCAGCACATTTCTTTCTATTTGGTATTCAGAAAATAATTGATAGATTCTTGAAAAAAAATCAAAAGCTGATTTGCTTTGTTACTTTTAACTGTTTAACTGATGGAGAAATGATTCAGCAGAAACAGTTCAACGATTTCTTTTTGGGGCTTTTTGTGTTTTGGCAGGTACATGATCACATCTGGAATGGATAAAAAAATGAAAGTCTTTGACATCAGAGCTTTCAAACCCCTCAGGTCCTACTTCCTTCCTGCTGGAGCTTCTTGTTTGTCTCTGAGCCAGAAGGGATTGCTGTCTGCAGCTACAGGGGACATTGTTCAGGTGATTGTCAGCCATGCTGTGTGAAGATTTACATATATAACAAGGTTTAATAGCTGACTTTAGGTGAAACCAGTCTGGTATTTTAGGCAATTGGTTACATAGGTATCTTTAGTTAAAGGAACTAAAGATGTAGGATGAGGAAATGAGACGGTGGGTAACCGGTGATGCTTTAATGCTTTTTACTACAAGATAGCTTTTTTTGCAAGACCATCATGCATATTTTATAACCGCAGCATGTCAAACCGCTGCATGAAGTGAAACAACTGCTCCTTCTACTTCTACTACTACTGAAAAAAAATCTGAACTTCCTGTGTTCAAAGCTGTGGGGAATGTACCTGCAGCATATTATGCACACAGCCAATTCCAAGCAAAGGAGGGAGTGTGATTTTTTTATTTTTTATTAGCACTTCATCATCCATTAGCATTAAAAAAGTAGAAATGTATGTGTATCTTTTCACAATTCCTGCTCTAAGTTCCTATAGAAAAATGTGCTAAGCTACATACACAGTTTGAATAAAGAAAAAAAACATAATGAGTGAGTAGTCCATGTTCAAAAGTTATGTAGCCTAAACATTTCAAATCACTGGAAGTCACAAGGTAATATTCATTTTTGGTCATGACTTAATCCGGGTTGTAGGTGAGAGAAATCAGTGCTTGCAGAACAACCAAAAATAATTCAAGTATTCATTATTATTTTACCATAACCCACGTCTTGGCTCCAACTCCAGGCAGAGTTTGCTGCACAACAAAACTGCTGAGAGTGACCTCCTGTATGTGTGAGGTGTGGAAAAAAATGTGTGTGAGGTGTGAGGGCCTTACGGCAGCACGTGCTGTTTGCTGAAGATACTATAAACTCAGGAATCGGCGGTTTCGCTTGTTGCCAAAATCTAATCTAATCTTGTTGGAAAAGTAAAATTTGACCTCAATAACAGGATTAAGAGGACCGATGCGGACCGCTATGTCTGTCCATTGGATATTTAAACCCGTTCAGATACCCATTAGATCAGGGCGTCTGTTTAATACAGTGATCTCAAACTGCTGTCCTTAATGGCTGATGTCCTGAAGTCATTAGATGTATGGCGGCTTTAACAGACCCACTCTAATATGCAGAGCTTCAATGCATTTGATGTGTATCGCAATGTATGGATGGACGGATGGATATTTGACCCATTATAAATATTTTTTGGCATTTAAAGGATTTAATTCTTGTGTACACAATTCATATTTACAAAGAGAGTAAGTATTTTAACCCACTCTATTATTACATGAAAGTAAATAATTGATGAGCCTTATTTCGTTAGGCATTTTGTTTTTGTGGTTGTGTTATTCAGATGTTTGAAGGAGTGTTAATATTTATCGCAGCTCATTCTCAACCGAATAGAGACTGCACAGGCTAAAAATCTTTGTTTTAGACAAACTAATGCTGAAAATGTTTCAGTATCTGGTACTAACTTTTTCCTCTTCATTTGGTGTCTCCTTGCAGGTGTACAGGGATGTTTGGAGCACGCCAGTAAGTAAACCCTACATGGCTCACAGAGTCCGAGGATCAGCTTTGGGGTTACACTTTTGCCCTTTTGAGGATGTCCTTGGCATTGGGCACGGAGATGGCTTCACAAGTATGCTCGTTCCAGGTCAGACTCATCGTTATTACCTAGATGAAAACATATTTAATACCTGAAAGATAAATATATGTTTAGAAGCTATTTGTAGCAAAAAAAACTTTTTCTTTATATAAATTTTACAGTAACATAAGTCTTGTCTACATGTGTACAGAATGGCAGGATGTGTTTTTTTGAAAGGAAACTGCAAAATACAAACTATCATCCAAGTTCTTAGATAATCTATCTGAAGGGCAGATCATATTTGCCTCCTGTTAAGCTTAGGTCTTTGCTTCATTTGCCAATATCATTTATTTTTTTTTATTTTTTGTTGTTTCTGCATTATTTGTCCCTACTTGCAATCCCAGGGGCTGGTGAACCCAACTTTGATGGCCTGGATGCAAATCCTTACCGAAGTGCAAAACAAAGACAGGAGTGGGAGGTCAAAGCTCTGCTGGAGAAGATTCAGCCAGAGCTTATTACACTCGACCCCACAGAGCTTGGTCAAGTTGATCGTTCTACCTTTGAGCAGAGGCATCAAAACAGAGTTGAAGTTCTGGTCAGTTTATTGTCTAATTGTGTGTGTGTGTGTGTGTTTGTGTTTATTATATATAAAAAGGGCTGCAACTAACGATTACTTTGAAAATGGATTAGTCTGTCAATTATTTTTTTAGATTAATAATCAGCTTCGCCAAAGGTTTGTTAAAGAATATTTTTACGAAGGTGAAACTAAAACTTATAAAAACATATTGACAGATTAAAAGTTTTTTTTCCTCTTAAATGCACATTTCTTTAAGTTCAATTCAGTTTATTTATATAGCACCAATTCACAACACATGCATCTCAAGGGAGGCATTTTATAGTTCAACCAGATCATACAGTCAAATTGATTCAAAGTTTTTCTATCTAAGGAAAACAAGGAAAATAAGTATCCAATAAGGGTGAGTTAGTTACCAAATAGTACCCCCTTCGTTCCTATTTTAAGATTTTATATACTATAAATATTGATGAAAAATGAGACGGCGGGTAACCGGTGATGCTTTAATGCTTTTTACTACAAGATAGCTTTTTTTGCAAGACCATCATGCATATTTTATAACCGCAGCATGTCAAACAATGAAGTGAAACAACTTCTACTTCTACTACTACTGAAAAAAAATCTGAACTTCCTGTGTTCAAAGCTGTGCGGAATGTACCTGCAGCATATTATGCACACAGCCAATTCCAAGCAAAGGAGAGAGTGTGATTTTTATTTTTTTTTATTAGCACTTCATCATCCATTAGCATTAAAAAAGTAGAAATGTATGTGTATCTTTTCACAATTCCTGCTCTAAGTTCCTATAGAAAAATGTGCTAAGCTACATACACAGTTCGAATAAAGAAAAAAAACATAATGAGTGAGTAGTTATGAAGCCTGTATAAACATTTCAAATCACTGGAAGTCACAAGGTAATATTCATTTTTGGTCATGACTTAATCCGGGTTGTAGGTGAGA
>JAGKQL010002014.1:11500-21949 GCA_018398635.1 Cyprinodon brontotheroides | reverse complement strand
ACAGATAAAAGGCTTTTCTCCTGTACCATTTGTAACAAGAAATTTTTCAAAAGGAAAAAGGGGCAGTTTGACTTCTCATGAGAATTCACAGGTGAAAACCTTTTGAATGCTCATCCACCAGGAAGGCTTTTTACCAAGTCTTATCTTAATACTCACAAGAGTATTCACACAGGTGAGAAGCCTTTTGTTTGTCTATCTTGTGGAAAACGCGCTGCGTCTAAGTCTGATCTTAACCGCTCACGCTGAGGAACTTCACACAGGTGAAGCCCGCTTTTCCTGTCACGATTTGTAGGCAGAAATTTATTCAAAAGATTAGTTTCACTTCTCACATGAGATTTCACACGGGTGAGAAGCCTTTTGAATAATCTGTCCTGCGAGGAAGAGACTTTACCTCTAGGGTCATCTTAATACTCACATCCCAAGAAATTCCACACCCAGGTGTGAAGCCTTCAGAATGTCTGTCTTGTGGAAAAAGCTTCACTCAGAAATCTCATCTTAATACACACATGAGATTTCACACAGGTGTGAAGCCTTTTGAATGTCTGTCCTGTGGAAAAAGTTTTACAGAGAAATCTCATCTTGATAGACACATGAGAATTCACACAGGTGAGAAGCCATTTTCCTGAATGATTTGTCACAAGACACTTTACTGTCAAAATCTTATCTTAACTACTCACAATAGAATTCACACTGGTGAGAAACCCTTTGAATGTGTCATCCTGCAGCTGGGAAAACTTTTAAATCTCATTTTTGATAGACACATGAGAATCCACACAGGTGAGAAGCCTTTTTCTACGCGATTTGTCACAAAAGGGGGCTTTTCCAAAAGTAGTTTGACTACTCAAAGAGGGATTCCATGGGTCAGAAACCTTTTTGAATGTCTGTCCTGGCGGAAAAAGCCTCACTCAATCTCATCTTAATAGACACATGAAGGATTTCACAAAGGGGAAAAGCCTTTTGAATGTCTGTCACAGAGGTTTACTTTAAAAGTAGTTTGACCAATCACAAGAGGATTCACACAGGTGAGAAACCTTTTACGATCCTGTCACGTGGAAGCGGCTTTACTGAAATCATCTTAATAAACACATCCAAATTCACAGGGAGATAAACCTTTTTTGAATCTGTCATAATCAAAGCAACTTCACCAACAAATCTAATCTTTATACGCAAATTCACACGGGAAGCTTTTCCTGTCGATTTGTGGCAAAAGATTTACTCTAAAAGTCTTTTTGACTAGACAAATAATTCACATATGTGAAACCTGTTCTCCCTGAAGGATTTTTTGACAACGGTTTTAAAAAGAAGGTAAATTAGGTATTCAGATGACATTTGTTCATGCATGATGTAGAATGATTTAGATAAAAAAAAAAAAAAATAATATTCAAGTCAACAGTAGTAGATGCACAGGAAACGAACAGTATAAGTGTTTTCCATGTTTTGAATGGTGATAAAATGTCTATTCTATATATCTAGAAACTCCACTGCATTACATAAGAAACTGATGGGTCAAAGTCTGTTTTGAGAAAGCCATTAATCTCAGCTGTCGTTAAGTATAGAAACTAGAACAGATAAGGTGTTATATTGTAAGCCTGGTAAATATTCAGAAGTTCTGGGTGAACATGTGGATGTGAACATTTTGACAGTTCGGTATTTGGGCCTGAGAAATGAAGATTTAATGGCCAAAAAGTTTTACCTTAAGAAGAAAAAGTTGGTTTACATTCATGATGTCTTAATTACTCTGTACTGAAGGGAATAAAACATATAAAAAGCGCAACAGCAGCATCTTGGTTTACAGATGAAGCAAATTAGCATCCATACAACAAAGCTGGCAGGAAGTAATAGGTGTTTTAAATTGGAAAAAATCGGACGGACCCCTGCTATATAGGGTCCAAAATGATGAAACATGTTTGTTTAAAAAATAAAACAGGATTGATGATGGCTGATGTTCTTTTTACTGATCAGTTTGAACCTGCTTTAAAAAGCCTTTGTCTTTTAATAAGTATTAAAGAAAATCTGACTCTCCCTCTAAATTGTGAAGTTTCTGCTTTTTAAAAGTTTTTTGAAAGTATATAATTTTCCAACTTTTGAACTAATTCTAATAGGCAAGGCAAGGCAGAAGTTTATTTGTATAGCACATTTTCAGCAACAAGGCAAATTCAAAGTGTTTTACATAAAATCAGTTAAAAATAAAACACAGAAGAAACAGTTAAAAATAAAACAAGAATAAAACACAAGAATAATAATTACAAAGTGCAGGTATAAAAAATTAAACAGTAAAGAAATGATCGGCCATTTAGAGAAAGGCAACATCAAAATGAAAGGTCTTCAGCATTGATTTAAAAAGAACTGAGTAGCAGGCTGCTTCCCCAGTTTAGTTCTGACCCTAGGAACAGAAAGTAGACCTGTCCCAGATGGCCTTACCCTGAAATCCCACATACTCCGTCAGCGCTCCGCCCCGCTGCGCTCCAGACCGCCTGCGCAAAGCAAAGCCTACAGCCGCCGCTGTGGTCCCGTCCGCTCCGCTCTGAGTTTCTTGGAGATCGTAGAGGGCATGCGCGAGATGACAGAGTTCACGTGTTCTTAAAGAGACCCAAAGGACCCGCAAACATAATTAACTTGCCATTGAATAGCATTCTGAAAGTGCACTGTTGTTGATCGCCCAACAAGGTCTTTTTTAACCATCCAAAAATGGGTAAGTACTTTGCCCAATAAAAACAGTTTTGTTTAGAATAGTATTGGATTTTTTTTTTAAACAAAATATGCTTATATTTAAAATTTGCACATGTAATTCAGTGTAGACATTCCCATCCACACTACATGTTTAACTTGTGGGATTGTCAGAACAGTGGGGGATGTGTCTAACCTGTAAAAAGATTCTAGAAAAAAAATAATAAAATAAAACCCAGTCATGTGGACACACTAGATACATCTCATGCACTTTTTTCCACCTTTGGCAGATTCTTTGACTATTTGGGCTGATGTAATGAGTACATTTCTCCACTGTTGAGATCAGTAAAGTCAAATCAATAAAACCCACTCATGTTTAATCTGCAGAACGCATTTCCAGGAGGAAAACCTTTGGTTTTCTGACTCTGATGGCCATGGCACGGAGAGAGAGAAGAAGTCGCTATTGGATTCATCCACTTAATCAGCAAAGACAACAGCAAGGGGATTACCATCACCTCATCCAGGAGTTGAGGCTACACTCAGAAAGGCACTACCAATACTTCAGAATGTCTGCTGAGAAGATGGATGAACTCCTGTCCATCATTGGTCCTGACCTCAGACGCCAGTGTACCACATACAGAGCAGCCATTGAACCAAAACAAAGACTAGCAGTCGGACTGAGGTAATTGTGCTCACATTTATTTAACACAAAATGTAGTCATAGACATTGGAACTACAGAAACCCAAAAAAAAAAAAAAAAAAAAAAAAAAAAACAAAAACCCCCCCCCCCCCCCCCCAAAAAAAAGAAAAACAGAAAGCAAATCATTATTATAATAAAACAATGAAATGGTGCCCTCCATCTAATCTGCAGAATCCGTATCAGAGAGCATCCTTCTGATAGGACTCACATAATGGGTAGTACTACCTGGGGGTGTTGGGCATGTAGAGGGGCGGGGGGTAAATGAAACTGATGCCTGTCCAGCAGGCAACAGCTGCCTTGAAGGGATTATCACTGAGGAATATGATGGGGAGGGGGTTGGGGTTGCATATCTGCAAACTCCCTGTGAAGTGGATGAGGACGACAACACTAGTGGTGGGGGCAAGGGTGGTGTTGGCTGTTGACTCTCTGACTCTTCCAGACTGGACAAAGTCTCCAAAATGGTGACCTTGGCATTGGCACAGTGCTCAGTGCAAAATGACACGACTCATCAGCCAGACTCACAGGTACATGGGGAGTCTGTGGCTCATTCAGGATGCTCAGCAGGCGATCAGCAATATCTGGTTTTTTTGTGCCTCGTCCAGATGCATGGTGCTGTGATGTGGCCGGGGCTCTTGGGCTACGTGACCTTGAAGGCCTTTCTGTTGTGCTCAACGCACACTGGCCTGAGGTGGATGCTGCTGAACTTGGCCTCTGTTTTTCAGTGCAGACATCTGTTGGTGGGGTGGGGTGGATGTCTGATTCCTGCCGTGCAGCTGGTTGCAGCAGGTCCAAATTGCTCCTTGAACTGTTAAACAGAAAAGTTCATACACATCAATCCATCTCTCACTTTTTCCACACACACACCCATGAGAAAATAAACTGAAGCAACATCATTTTATTACCTTCTGGACTGTATGTATGGGTCCAAGAATGCCATCAACTTGGCATATTTATGTTCCCTCACAGCCTCTGCTTTGGAGCCACTTGGGAGATTTGCAACCCTGTTTCGTGCCTTCACATAACCATCTCTCAGGGTTCTCCACTTGGCAATAACCCGTTTCACTGCAAAAGAAACAAACATTTAGATTTGACTCAGCTTCTCTTTTTCTGTCTATACAGGTATTTGGCATCTGGAGATTCATTTGTGAGCCTTGCATTCAGCTATTGTCTTGGCGTGACAACTGTTCGTAACTCTGTCTACAGTACATGGTCTGCTCAGCCATTGAAAGAGTCATGATGGAGCAGTATTTGCCACCCCCAACAGAAGACGCATGGAGGGAAATTGCAAATGGTTTCAGGGAAAAATGGAACTTCCAATTGTTTGGGAGCACTTGATGGGAAGCATGTGCTGAAAGAAAAACCACCACGATCTGGAAGTCAGTACTTCAACTACAAAAACATTACTCCATGATACTGATAGCATTGGTGGATACGAACAACAGATTCGTGTCATCAGTGTGGGGAACCATGGGTGATCGGTGATGGAGGCATTTCATACCGGGATCCAGCAGGTATTGGCCTGCAGGCGTGAATTTTCCTCGCGTGCCACCCAACAACCTCTTCCTGGTGATGAAGCTGCAAACAGGATGCCCTATGTCATAGTAGCTGATGCTGCTTTCTTTTCACCGAAGACATACCTGATGGGCCCATACTCCCAAAAGTAATCAAGCCTGAATCATCAGAAGAGAATATTCACTACCGCTTGTCACAAGCCTCGGATGGTAGTTGAAAATGCCTTTGGTATTCTGGCCTCAAGGTGGAGAATACTCCATCATAAGATTAACCTGCTTTCTCATAATGTGGGACTCCGGTGGGTGATGGCAGCTTGCATCCTCCACAACTCCCTGCTGAGTAGAATGGAGAAACTGTGCAGCTGCTGGATGAGGCTCAGAGGAAGGACTTAGGATGCGACCTGTTGGCAATATGGCTGGAAGATCTACATCTTGAAGCCAGAGCTGTCAGGGATGCCTTCTGCACCTATCAACCTCCAGGAGTGAGGTTCATGGCAGGGATAGAATGGTGTAAAACCTGCATCCTGCTGTGGATTAAAAAGTCTAATAAAACACATTTAAGCCGCTGATCTGCCATGTTGTTCCTTGCATATATAATTACCTTTACTTCTGTACACTCAAGGTGGTTTGCCTCCAACACAATTATACACTGAACACATGGTGACAGAGCATTCATGTTCCTTGTGGTTTAGCTGACTCATATGGTTTCCAGGATTACCTTGCTATAATGACAGATAAAACCTGCATGGTAATTTGTCGGTGACGGACGGAGTAGACGCACGCGGACGGAGACGCGGCGGAGGAGTAGCTGCGGATGTGGGAAATCAGCTCTCATTGATTTCCATGAGCATTATTGCCGCTCCGCGGTGACGTACGACAGCGGGGCGGAGCTGCTGAAGGAGTATGTGGACATCTGGGGGTAAAACATCTTGGTTACAGATGAAGCTAGTTTGCTGTCCATACAACAGGCAATCGAGAAGTTATAGATGTTTAAATTTAAAAAATCCAGACGGACCCCTGCTGTGCCATGCATGGTGTGGCACAACTTTTTTGATTGAAAGTATTTAGAATAAAAAACAAGTTTTATTTTTGGGACTAAGAACCTTTTAGCTGAATGATGAGTTATTGGTTGGATATATTCCAGAAACAGACTTTTATTCTGATTAAAATAAAAGCAAAGGTTGGACAAACAATATGTCTTTTGATTATTTCATGTGTTTACTGATGAGTAAAGACGATGCTAACAGGATGGACTGCATGCTACGCTATGCTATGCTATACAGAAACATGTGTTGAGCTGTTGCTAAAGCTTAGACAAGCTTTATTCACTAAGGGTTAAACACTGATATAACATTAGTGTTCATGTGTTCCTCAGATGCTCATTACATTTCCATTAGCAAGTATGACCAAGAGTCATTTAGTGGAATCCTGATGTCTATTCACTGCTAGAGGGTAAAGAATCATTTGACTAAAGTTAAAAAGCTCATTTGATCATATCCCAAATTCTTCCAGATAAACTTTGGTTTTCAAATTCAAAATCCATCTTAAACTGTAATATAGTTTTCAACCATGTTTCCCTTCCTCTTTGTACTTAGTAGTTTAGTTTAGTTGAGTTTTACTAGTCTTAAGAGTGTTAAAGTGAAATATGTTTGACTTGGAGCTGAATGATTTTTCTTAATAAAGTCTTTTATTTTGAACAGAAGTTGTTGTGAATTTATTCCATGTTTGTGCAGAATTAACTGTTTGACCATGATTGGAGCTCGAATCACTCTTTCATTTATTGTTCTAACACACAGTTAGTAGGACTGTGTGTCATAAACAGTATATAACAGCCAAAACAATATCTGATTAAATAAGCATCTTAAAGTATCAGAAATATAAAGTCCCAGCTGGCTGGGAATAGAAAAGAACATAAAATCACAACAGCTGAAAACAATAAATAAAAAACCTAAAATTGAATCAGCAGAGATATCTAGAAGAGGGTCCAACGGGTCTCATCAGAAAGAACCAGAACAACATGCAGACAGCAGTGAGTGGGCGGAGCCAAGATACCTGGACAGGTGAGGAACAGCCTTCTGGAAAAGAACTACAAAAATCCAAAGTTCCATAAATTTAGTGAACAACTGAAGCTTTCTGCTATGAAACCCCAAACATATGAAGGCGAGGCCATGTCAGGAAATAATGGACTTTGATCAAACTCTGTGAGGTGGGCTGTGCCTTTAGGTTCTGTCACACAAAGGATTGTGGGTAACCGTATAGCGGCCCTCAGAGACGTCCCTATGCTAACTGCATTGGAGCTAGGAAGCATCCAGCCTCCTGGTCCTAGCTCCTTCCTAACTGCCAGCACTGTTCAGGTAGGACTTATTATGGCGACTGCTGATGCACTGCCATAGGAGGAAGCAGGAGTACCCAGAGAGAACCCACACATGCACAGGGAGAACATGTGGGACTCCATGCAGAAAGACTCCAGGCCCCAGAACCTTCCTGCTGCAAGGCAGCAGAGCTACAGACTGCAGCCCTCCAACCTTCCTCCAATCCTCTTTCTGGATTTCCTAGAACCCTTCTCACCGTAGCTCCTTTCTTCTTCTTTCAATTAGATTCTGAAAGTTCTGATTTCTTTTTTAAACCTTAAAAGCTTCATTTGTAGATTTAATAACCGGATCACATTCTGTTGTTCTCCACGGTACAATCTTCTTCTTCTTCTTCTTGTTTTTCCTGCCTTCCTTCAGAATCTAATGATGAACAGCTTCTAGAACAGAATTCCAAAATGTTAAATTGAATGAACTGATATCAACACTCATGTCTGCTTCCTTCATTCTTTCTTCACTTCTTATCTTCTATTTCTCCCAGTCAGCTCTACTAAAAGACCAATAAACAATCCTCCAGGATCCTCCTGCTTATTGAAGCCAACTTCAATCAGATCAGGAAAGTCTTTCCTTCCAATAGTTGTGCCTTTAATAATCTTCCAGGATCAGAGTCCTGCCAATGAATCAGAAACTAATGTTAAATCAGTTACTGGTTATTGAGGATTATGCTTTATGAGAATCTCCAGTGTCTCATGCAGCTCTGCTGATTAATGTTAGTTTTTTCCTCTCACCATTTTCTATCTGGTTCAGTTGTTTTTGAACTTCCTGTTTTATTCTGAGCTCAAATTGCAACAGGAGGATTATTTCCTGAAACGGTGATTTGTAAAGGCAATAGATTGTCTTCAATTTCATTTAGGGGTATCAGTGTACAGAGGTCTGAACATTAATGCTCGCTGCACTTTTTCAACCTCATTTAGTAAAAAACAAACAAAATATTTCTCTTTTATGAAGCACTACTATGGGACGGTTTATGACCTGTAGTCCCAATCAAACACTGAACTTTCAGAAAATGAGACAAGAAATGTGAGAAAGATATAAAGGGTGTGAATATTTTCTCCTGCACTGAATAAATCATGTTTCACAGAAGCACATCAGCTCTTAGACCTTCTGTTCGATGCTTCTACCTTCTGCCAAAGTAGCCTTCATCATCCTCATCATCCTCGTCGATCAATGAGATATCAGCCAGAGAGGCGACCAGGTTGGTCTGCCTCCTGACACCAAGAACTCCTGCCTCCTCAGCGTATGAGTGAAGCTGAAGGGATGGAGGGAAAAGATGGGAAACATTTCAGGGAAAAAGAAAAGTTTCTTAGTAATACGCATGCATACAACCATGATGAGGTTAAATGAGAATGAAATGAAGGTTTCAGAAATCTATTGAAATAAAGACTAAAAATAATAAAAGAGCTCTGTGACAGAAAGAAACAAGAACTCCTTTATTTCTAAAGCACTTCACCATATTTATCACCAAGTGCTTTAAGGTTGGAAGCTCATTTCTATCAGAAGCTGCAACTGAATATCAACAAAGAAGAATTAGCAGCAATGTTGAAAGCAACCATCAGATTGAGAGGCAGCAATATAAAGAGAGGCTTAACATTAAAGGAATGAGCAGTGGACTCAGTGCAACACTTGCTAAAGGATTATATATTGCAAAGAACGGTGCAGAGCCGACATGGATAAACGGCCTAACATGATGAGAGCCGCATCTTTGACCTGCTGCACCGCCATGTTTAAAGAAAAACAACCATGGAGCTTGTTTGAATGTTTCTCTCCTTGTTCCTGTTTCCAACCATCCAAATAGGATGTCAATGTTTCCTAGTATTGCCATAAAAAGACTTTGTCTATTTCCTTTAAAGATGTTAAGTTATCAGTATAGTGGGCATTATAAGGTACATTTATAGGTTCTCTGTCTAATTTGAATTATAAAGCCCAAAAAAGATGATTAAAAATAAATAAAAGTAATGGCTGACACTACATCACAACCATGAAAGTTTAGTTTTATTCAATTAAGGTTAAAATAGCTGCTCATCTTTTCCAAATCGTTCTTTCAACAAAGAACATCCATCAATAATGAATGTAAAATAAAATATAGTGAAGATAAAGAGTGTCTGTGCTTTAAATGTGATGCTATTATTATTTTTCTAGAACAGTCAAAAGCTAAAGACTCAAAATCTTAAAAACAATAAAGTAACTCAGCTTTTATAAAGGTTGGATTTTTCTGTATCTAATTTTCTTTTTTGAACAGGGGTTAAAAAATGTGTCAATCACCAAAAATCTTTTCTTTTTCTAAAGTTCTGGCAAGAAATGAAGACGACTTTAACACCAGCTGTAACCGTCTCACTACAATCATGACAGGCCAATCACAGAGCAGCAAATTCAGAAAGAAAAATGTGACGTTTTTAATATGAATATAAATCTTTAAAATGTAACATTTATGTTCTGATTTTTATACCTATTTATTCTGAAAGACAGCTTCCATTTAGAGAAACGTTCACATGAAAATATTCATTTATATGAACTTAAATTCAATAAAGTTTGGTATAAAAAATGTTTAAAATAATAAGAAGAACATGGAAATGAAAATGATTTAAAATGTAAGCATGTCACTATAATGGAGCATTTCCTATGGATTTTATCTCTGTAAAGATTTTAATCATATAAACACATCTAGAGCCTCCAGTAACATAGAGAAAGTGATCATTAGTTCACCGTGTTTCATCAATATCTTGTTCTTCCTGGGGGGGGCACATCACAGACACCCTCACCTGGACTGGAAACACCACCTCACTGGTCAGAAGGGCCCAGAAGCTTTGGACTTCCTGTGGAGGATGAGGAGAGCCCACCTGCCCCCCATCCTCCCCACCTTCCTCCAGAAGCACCATAGAGAGCGTTCTGAGCAGCTGTCTCACTGTGTGGTGTGGAGGCTGCAGCATACTCAGACTGGAAGAGAGGTGAGAACAGCAGAGAGGATCATGGGGCTCCTCTTCCCTCCATTAAAGACATTTCATCCCAGCGCTGCGTGTCCCGAGCCCGTGACATCATCAATGACCCCTCACCCCCCCACCATGGACTGTTCTCTGGGAAGAGGCTTCACAGCATTCAATGCAGGTCATCATTTTTGCACCATGTGTTTTTCTCCCACACTGTTTCCATTTGATCACTGCTGCACTTTATGGAATGGACATTTAATGAAAGCTCTACAAAATA
>JAGKQL010002011.1:30060-42390 GCA_018398635.1 Cyprinodon brontotheroides | reverse complement strand
TAGGAGGATAAAGTCGTAACATTAGGAGAATAAAGTCGTAACATTAGTTGTAAGTTTTAACATTACAAGAATAAAGTTGTATTTTATTAGGAGGATAAAGTTGTAACATTAGGTTGTGAAGTCGTAACATTCACGAGAATAAGAGTCGTGTCAACATTACAAGAATTAAAGTTGCGTAACATTAGGACGATAAAGTTCGTAACATTAGGAGGGATAAAGTTGTAATATTACGAGAGAGAAAAATTCAACAATAGTCATAAAATTACAAGAATAAAGAATAGTCATTAATAAGACACTATCTCCTCGTAAAATTGCGAAATTAAAGTGGTGATGATATTACGAGAATAAAGTTGTATTTTATGACAACTCTTCAAAAGCCCTTTCTTCCCTAAAATGAGGAATGTGGGGCATCATGTGAAGTTATACTTCAGCATCGGTTTTGACCGTCAGGAAATCTTTTAGCAGCAGCAGCATCAAACTGGACAGGATTGTCAAAGTGGACTCTGGTTACTGATTGGTGGAGCTGGTGCGGCCGTCATCTGCTTGTTGTTGGAGCTCCAAGCTTTCTGAAACGGTTGTTGTATGATGACTGCATTCTCATTTCACGACTTTATTCTTGTAATTTTACGACTTTATTCTTGTAACAATGTTATGATTTTATTCTCAAAATAGAAGGAAATAAAGCTCTCTAGCCTGGCCCTAATACTCCCTCGTATATTTTGTGACCCACGGGGCACTACATTTAGTTCCACGTATACCTCTTTAGGTTTATGTATTAGATTTGTGATGTTTACGTGTTGTAGAAAGCAGCCTGGTGAGGACACTCGCTCACTTTGTGGCTCCACTCCTTTGTTATTACTCCCACCCACTGCATCTGTTGCAGTTACATGCACATGATGTGATAATGATGATGCAACTTTTAAAAACAGTTACTTTTTCTTTACAAATCTTTTCTCCAGAGCAAATGCTTTTCTTTTCTTTTTTTTCATAATAACTAACTATTGATGTAAGTAAACAATTTGTTTTAGATACATTTGTCCAATTTTTGCTTTCCTGCGTCAGAAAGCATGCGTTTAGTTTGGTTAGAAACTTTTAGAGGTAAAATATGTCTTTTTTTTCCCCTGTTGTTAAAGTGAGTTACTGCTGCAGTCTGACTGCATGTCAGAGAGCTGCAGGATGAAGCAGCAAAAGTGTATTTAAAGTCTGACTTTCATATTTCTAAAAAAAAAAAAAAACCCCCGCAGAGATCAACAAAAATTAGAACTTAGACTTAAACAACTTTAATTGTCATTATGTATTGGTGTATACAAAATACACTTCTTAAAGTGCAACAATGAGAAGGGGAGAGTGGGAGAAGAAACGGTGCAAAAAAATGATATGGAAGTTCAGGACATCAAATATATGTGGTGCAATCATGCAGTGCAATTAGCTAATAATTACTGAGCAAGGCTAAAGACAAGGGGTGTCCATGTCCTAAACTTTTTGGGATGATTCTAGACCTTTGATGAAATGTTCCCGCTGAAACTTTAGGCTGATGATGTTCTTGTTTCTTTAGGGGGCTCTTGCTTCTTGAAGGAGGTGGAAGGTGGAGGCTCCGGCACGTCATCCTGTTGGTTTTACTCTGGATGTTTCTGCACAGGACCGGTACGTCCCGCCTCAACATTTCACTTTTACTCTGTGTTTTCTTGTTTATTCAAAACATAAAGGACTGAAAAGAAGTCATGTAACTCTCACCATTATGAACACTTCTAAACATCACTGGAGGCAAACTCTACTTATTGTTTAAAATAAAGTGAAAGAATGTGAGCCTTAACATCACAATAAAAGAGCGTAGCTTTCTTCTCAGGTATCCTGACAATAAATCGGTTAACTCTTCCAGCGTGTGTGTCGAGGCGAGCTGTTGCATAAATTGAAGGGTTGACTTTGCCAAGGAGAGAAAAAACAACCTCAACATGCAGAATCTCTGCGCCCAACTCATTGGTATTATAACCCTCCTGGGACACCACGGAGCTACAAATCACCAAACAAGATCAAAGAATTAATCAGAATTTATATCCAGATTTCCTGGAAAAAGGCTGCGAAAAAACTGATAAAACAAAGCATTGCTCCAATTAAACAACGCTTAATATTTTAGGAGTATGTGGACAAAACTATTGTTGGGACCGACCTCTGTACTTTCTAACAGGCAGGAAAAATAACAACACTGAGTTTAGCATGTATTTAATGGAGTAATGTAGAAAAGAAAAAAACAAGATATCTACTGGTGTTTATAATAATGGTTTAATTATTTCCTTTCCCTTTATAAACTAAAGAAATAAATAAACCTTCTGTTCACTATTATTACTGATTGTGTAATAATGGTGATTCTGCAGTAACTGTGACTCTATAGTGTTTTTAAACTGCAGTAATGTTAGCTTACCTGCTCTGGGTGGATAAAATGAAATGAAATCTCAGCTCTTAACAGTCGATACTTTTTACATTTTTCCTCATTTTCTTACATTAAAACAACAAACTTTCAACATATTCTCATTATCAGTTCGTATGAAATTGTACGAAAAGTTATTCACAGTATTTCGTACGTTTTTGACGTTTTTCCTCGAAAAAACAGATCAGTGCGCATGCGCAGGCAGACAGACGAAAAAAGCAGATCCGCAGACGGACGTAAAACTGGGAAAAACAGCGCAATAATTACTTCTTCATGTCTCTAACTACGTTGGTAGCTGTTTTGTATCTTAGGGTTAGGGTTAATTGTATGTTAAATTCTATGTTATTGCGCATGCGCTAGGATATCTTCGAAAAAACGTCAAAAACGTACGAAATTACGGTGCATAACTTTTCGTATGATTTCATACGAACTCATAATGAGAATACACTGAAACTTTCTTACATTAAAACAACAAACTTCATTGGATTTTATTGGGACTTTATGTGACGATGAGCTGGAAGAAAAATGATGCAAGAGACTTTTCTAACATTAGAACCTCCGGAACCCCGCCCCTCCCAAGGCTTTTAATTTATTCACCTCTGTACTTTGACTAGGCCATTCTAACCAATAGATCTGCTTTGATTTAAACCCTCCATAGTATTTCTGCCTGGATGTTCAGGCCGATTGTCATGCCAGAAGGTAAACCTCCACTCTGGCAGGTTTCCATACATCTTCCCATCAGTATCATGCTGCCACTACCATGTTGAGGTGCATGTTGACATCAGTGCCGTCAATGTTTTCATGCACGTGATTTTGCACTAATAGCTTTATTATATTTATGCAGCGAGTATTATAGATTATATGGACACTGCAATGTAAGTAGAACAGGAAAGGAAAAACAGGAGAAAGGAGAAAATATGAAAGAAAGAGAAGATAATATAGAGAAAATGATAATTAGGTATATTTTAAAAGTGATCATTCATGTTCTCTGACGGTTAAAACATTGTTGAAATAAAACCCTAGCAGCAAACTATGGTGAGAAATCCCGCGGAAGAACTAAGAATTTTTTACCTAAACAGTAGAGATTAAAGACAGTTTGATTTAATAACCTGGTATTAATTTTGTTTAATTTTTAGTTCTTTCTATCCCAGCGTAAACTTTACAGTTACGAGCAGCTGATTATTCCTAATTGCCTCGTTAAAACTGCAGCTCATGTTGAAACCGACTCATTTTAATAAAAACCAAAACACCTTTAACGTAAAACATTCTTATAAGGTTATTATCTACAAAACAAGAGCAATATTCAAACCTCTTTCTGTCCAAATTATATTTTAACATTTTCACTTTCAAACTAAATCCTAACAGGATCCCAGGAGCAGATGACAGTGATTAGGTTAATTAAAAATGTGCCATTAATGGTTAGCGATGACATGAAGGCAGATTTCAGCAAACCACATGAAGCTGCTCCAGCTGCACATTCTTCCATATGTTTTATGACTTCTTATTCACCTCATTTGTGTTTTTTTTCTGCTTTGGGAATAAAAGCTGCTCACGACTGAAGGATAAAATCAAATCTGAAGATTATTTAGCAAAATGAAATGATCCATTCAGAGACGTCAACAGTTTCCTCAGAGATGCAGCCTTTATTCTGACAGCAGTGGTTTTACATGTTGAATTGATCAGTTTCCTGCCATCTTTCCATCATCGTATTGCTTGTTTCTGCTGCGCTTCATCTCACGCTGTTGTTTTTCTCATATTTTCCGTCTCTTTGCTCCAGCATGCCTGGCTTTTCCCTCACAGCTCTATTAACCAAACCCACTTTTCATGCAGCGGGGAAGTTCTGGTCCATGAAACCTTACAGATGGATCTCTTTTCCATCTGCACGATACTTTGATCGCAGCTCAGAAGATTTGGAGCCACCCGCAGCATTGAAACATGAGCAGATCTTCACCAGAGCGACGCTTTGATTCATTCATTGCAATTATTGCCAGAAAGCGATTAGTGAAATCGATGTGAAGCATTTTTTAAAATCACATTCTGCTAAATCAAACCGATCACTTTTATCAGCGCCATTAAAACCTGAAATATTCCCACTTTTCCTTCTTACAAATCACAGCTTTCTTTTTTAGTATTTTGTTTCCCCGGGTTCTGCAACCATTATTTCAAAAATATCTGTTTAATATTAATTGATTTTCCTTTTTATTCCTAATTTAGTCTTTTTTGTAAGAAGGAGAAAAAATTACTATATTATTAGATATAAAATGAACCATTCTGACAGATTTTCACAAGAAAATGTCCATAATTTCCCAGGATTCTTGTTTTAAAACTGTTTTTTTTTATTTAAAATGGTAGAACTTTGTCATATGACAAAAAGTAAACTTTTCTTACTATTTTTGATATTAAAATCAAATTTAACTGTTTAAATGTTGTTTAACTCTACTTTAGTATGTTCTTAGGTTTACCATATATCAGTTTCTTTTTCTTTTCTTTTTTGCATCAACATTTTAAATCAGATGCTGCTGCTTCTCACTGTTGTGAACCTGAGACGTACTTTTTAAGCTCAGTTGTTCGTCAGCCGCCTTATATGGAAGCAGGCAGCGAAGCGTGAAGCGTTCCGGGTCCCAGCAGAGGTACACGGTCCCACCGTCATGTCCTGCTCCGTCCTCTGAGTCCTTTTATATGTTGACTTCCTGGTTGACGTCTCCATAGGGCTTCTGAACCGATGGTCAGGTTTCTTCAGCTGATTCCTCTCCATGCGGAGGAGCAGTGTCTCTGATCAGAGCGTTCCCAGCCACCATCAGGATCTCTGTGTTTTGCTCATGATTTCCATTTCTGGACCTTAGTGATGGTTGGAAAATAGACCAATCGGTAAATCAAGTGTGTTTGTTTTGTTCACGTCTCTCTTCACCACAACAGGCCGGTGTTCTGTCAGATGAGCATACCCAGTCAGACCAGCATACGCAATATATAAAATTTGCGTTCATCCCTTTAGTTTTGTATAGGGATGCACGATATAATCGGCCCCCTATCGGTATCGGCCTGTATCGGCCTTAAAACTGAATATTGGACATCGGCCACCCCACCGATATTTGATCATCCTCTGAGTTTCTAAAGTCTAAAAAAAAAATAAAATACTTCTTCTTCTTCCTCAAAAACTTCTTTTTTACAGACTTAAAAACTTCTAAAGATGAGGGAAAAAATATTGATCCATTAAAATATCACAATATCTTCATATGCTGATATATTGCCATTTAAAAACACCATATCAATCTCTTTTACTAATGAAATATTGCTATATGTCATCGTTATGCTACGAAATCCCCCCAAAATTCACGAAATTTTGCCATATTTTTATATGTTGATATATTGACGCGGTATCGATCTATTTTACTAACAAAATCTCACAGGAATTCGCAAAATATCACGAGACTTTGTAACAGAACGAGGAAATTTCACGAGATTTTGAAAGTAAAATAGATCGATACCGCGTTTGTAAAAATCAATTTGATATCAGCATATGAAATGATATTTGAGTATATTATTTTTAAAAGTGTCAGAAATGGATAACAAAACTGCTATTTTCAATGACTACTTATTTTTGTCCAGCTTTAACATCGGTATCGATATCGGTTATCGGCTACATGAGTTTTAAAATATCGGCATATCGGATATCGGACAAAATCCCAATATCGTGCATCCCTAGTTTTGTACGAACAATATACTTTAAACTACCTCAATGTGCGTGTATCCCTTAAAGGCATACTATGCAACATTTTTCATTTAATTAATGTGTTCCATAACATTTTGGGTGATTAAATGAGTCATTTCAGGCCGAACAAAGGTTTTCTCGGCCGCCCTGGTGGTCTGTAGGGGAAATACCGTACTTGCAATTGCAGGAGCCCTCGGCCCGCACCCACAGGCTCAGATAATCTCGTGCATTGCGATAGTCGGTCTTGCTTCTGGCCGAGAACTGCTACTGCGCCCCCAGTTAAAAGCATGCTCGCTAAGCTAGCACAGTGGCGATATCTCTTGCGGTTATCATGGCGGAACCAGCAGAAGAAACAGCGAGAGCCATAACATCCGAGCAGTACAGGATAAATATGGAAACTTCAGCTTGACTGCCTTCACAATCTTTGTTGTGCAGGAGCACATAACCTGCTCAAATAAATAGCCAGAAAACATGCCTGTGCTGCGCTTCAATTAGAACAAATAGTGCGCGCCACGCGGGTAAAACATGGTGATTTGTTGGCGCTTCCGCTTGCTCCGCGTTGCTTCAAAACAACCGCGCCTTCGGCTTGACGGAGAAAATAACAAGAGAACAGCTGAGCATATTTACTTCAGCACATCTCTTTACTTCGCCTCTGCTCCCGTCGAAAATCAACACCCGTTGCATAGTATACCTTTAAGTCATGTACAAAAAATAATTTAAGGTTAGAAAGAAATATGCCTCAAAAACACCAAAAGGTAAGTAATTCAATTTGTTGCAGGACCCTTAACTGCAGCCAGTAAGACGTTTGAAACATCCTGAGCTTTAAGCACCTTTACAAAAATGTTTTCTTATGTGAGCCTGACTTTTCTGAGCAGAAAACTGCTGAGTTTTCTGCTCTGATCTGTGCTTTACCTTTTCCTTTTATCTTGAACTGCTGAAGCTGCTGGTTTTATTTCAAGGATCGTCGCCTGAAAGCAGAAGCTGTTGATTCTGGAATTGCATATTTCTGTTTCTGACAGCGTTCAGCAACAGGTGGGGGGTGGAGAGGTGCGGCTCAGCTCGCTCATGTGTCCTCCTTGTAGAAACCTGTGTTGGTTTTAGTGATCGGCTCCGACTTTGTTCCAGTGGCAGACGTTGAATTTGACGAGAGATGAAATAGAAAACGGACTGATTTGGAGGCAGATTGTATTTTTTCCAGAGAATCTTGCAGAAAATAAGTCCTGTTCCTCATTTGGTCCGGATCCAGAATTCTTTCTTTGCTCTGAGTGAAGATTAAAGAAAAAAACAGTTTCCAACAGAGAACTTTGTAGGTTTTAGTGCTTCTTACTGAGCTTCATGAACACCAGTGACTGGAGCTCACATGTAGTGATTTTCCATGTTTGTGCCAGTTTCACTCATTAAGCAGGAATCTAAAACCCCTCGCATTGTGAGCTGATGGGCCGGAGAGCAGAACCACGCTGGGTTTAATGTGTTTTCCAGAACCCGAGCCGCCGCCGCTGCAGCACATCCAGTCGCCTCGGGCCAAACCGAGCGCTTCATGCGGCCTTGTAAAGTTCCCAGCAGAACTAAACCACAGTACACAAGTGGCGGTTAGCGGTGCAGGCGCTGCCGCCGGCCATCAGAACAGAAGCTGCGTGTGTTGGAGCGGCTGACCTGAGGAGACGCTGACGCTCTGGGCAGATGTGGAGCAGGAAGCTGTAAATATCTAAGCCATGAGGAACACCGCTCCTGCTTTTTATTTTAAAGTGGCAGAATCACATCTTAAACTTTGCATTGAACGACATTTCAGTCAAACTTTCAAATGCATCCAGCTTGGTGACGTTCTGCCCTGACACTGGATATGTATGGAGGAACTGAAGGACAGAGCAGAGGATGCAGTTTGCAGAGTTACTCATTTATTTCCCACATTTTATACAGAAACTATTAAACATTTTTTTTTACTTACAATACATGTTTAATGCATGTTTTTAGCCACAGAGTGTTTAGAAAAAATGGAAAACCAAGAGCAGGAAGTTAAACTTTACTGGACTTTGGAGCAGTGATGGACATAAAGTCTAACTGGGAGGAAGGATCTGTGATGACACCTCTTTGTGCACCAGAGGTGCAGCAATCTCTCCCTGAGCAACAGTTTCCTGCAGTTCTTTTCTTCCCCACCACCTGCTATGTCTTTGGAGGACGTCCCAGGACTGAGTTGCTTTTCCCAACCCGTTTATCAAAGCCCCTTCCGCTATAGAAGATGGCTGATGCTCTTGCAGACTAAATAAGGATGTACTTCTGCAGCCCAAATCCTTTTGTTTTTTGGTCTTTCTAAATCTTAGATAATCTTTTTCTTTAGTTTGAGATCTATGAAGCTCTGTGTTTAAAGACACTGTTTCTATCTGCCAACTTAACAATCTTTATTTTTTGTTTTTTCTCCAGTAGGATTTCAGCTTCCGGATCATTTTGGTCAAAAAATAACAAGGGAATAAAAAAAGCAATGTCCTCAGCTGTGTTTTAGGTGTAACTACTTTATATTAACAGATTAGCCTTTATCTCAGTAGTTTGCATTTGTAGATTTAATCTGGACAAGTTTCTGTTTTAAATTCCACCTTAGTTTAAGGTTTTGGTTTTAAATTTAAAATGGTTCCAGTTTTCTTGGCTTTTGCAGGTAAAGAAATTGTATCCCAGTCTGACTGTTGGACTGGACTTATTGGATTAAACTGAGAGTTCCTTGAAAACTGTGTGACTGGACATGAATTTGGTCTCATAGAACATGGGTTCTTAGAAATACCTAAATAATTAATAATAATTTAACTTTATTCGTCTCATATTGGAGAAATTTACCTCTGCATTTAAAGCATCCACAGCTCTGGAACCGTTATACTGAGATTGTGCTGCACATTTTTTGCAGTGTGTGGTCTCACTATGGCATGGCAAGGCAAAGCAAGGCAAGGCAAGGCAAATTTATTTGTATAGCACAGTTCAGTACAAAAGACAATGCAAAGTGCTTTATATGATTATAAGACAGGAAGATAAAACAGAATCAAAGCAAGTAGGGAAAAAATAAAAAAATATATAAAAAATGCAGAAACAAAAAAGAATATTAAAAACAGTTTAAGAAAATATGTTTTAGTTGAACTGTTCAACTAGAACAGTGGAAGGCAATCCTAAACAAATGTGTTTTTAGTCTTGATTTAAAGGAACTCAGGCTTTCAGCACTTTTACAGTTTTCTGGAAGTTTGTTCCAGATAAGTGGAGCATAAGAACTAAATGCTGCTTCTCCATGTTTAGTTCTGGTTCTAGGTATGCAGAGCAGGCTGGAGCCAGAAGACCTGGGTGGTCTGGAGGGTTGATACACTGATAGCAAGTCTGTGATGTATTTAGGTGCTAAGCCAGAGATTTATGGACTAACAGAAGTATTTTAAAGTCTATTCTCTGGATACAGAGAGCCAGTGGAAGGACTTTAGAACTGGGGTGATGTGCTCTACTTTCTTAGTCTTAGTGAGGACACGGGCAGCAGCTGTTCTGGATCAGCTGCAGCTGTCTGATCCAGCCTCCCTTTTTAGGCAGACCTGTGAAAACACCGCTGCAGTAATCAATTCGACTAAAAATAAACGCATGGATTGCTTCTAGCTTTTCCAGATCATGCTGAGACATTAGTCCTTTAATCCTGGAAATGTTCTTTCAGGTGGGTGATAAAAAGCCAACCTTGTAATTGTCTTTAAATGAGATTCAAGCCTGAATCCAGCACTACACCTAGATCTCAGCCTGATCAGTGGTTACTAGCTGAAGCGACTGAAGCTGTGTGCTAATCCTTAGATCTCTCCTCTATTGGTCCGCAAGATTATTACTTCAGTTTTGTTTTATTCGGTTGAAGAAAAATTATGGCACATCCAGGCATTGATTTCTTCTAAGCATTTCCTCAGTGCTTGAATTGGTTCATAATCACCTGATGACATGATGATGTAAAACTGTGTGTAGTCTGCATAGTTATGGTAGCTGATGGTGTTTTTTAATAACTGGGCCGAGAGGGGGCATGTAGATATTGGAGGGGACCCAGGATGGACCCTTGAGAACCCCTGGATTTTTCCATCTCTGATGTAAGAGTTGCCTAGTGACACAAAAGTCCCTGTCCTTTAAGTAGGATTTAAACCAGTTGAGAACTGTACCAGAATGGCCGACTTGATTTTTCCAGGCGCTCTAAAGAGAGCCAGGTGGCAGTGGGTGGGAGTGGGTTCAAACTCACAGCCTCTCAGGATTCAAGCTCTACGCCTTAACCACTAGACCACCACTCCCCCACGTAAGAGTGGATTCTCTCTATATTAATTCATACATACAAATTAAAGTAAATATTGAGAAATCATCTTAAAATACATTTTATTGTTTAATTCAGTATTCTAAATGTTTTTCAATAATCTAATGAGACATATAATCCTGCGTTTAACAATTTGTTGGTACATATTTAATATTTAAATCATGTATTAGGTGTAATTCTTTTTATGATATATTTGTTTATTTTCAGTCATATTTATGGCTCCTATTTTTTGAGGTCACATCACTATGACCTCCACGGCCCCCCCCTCTGTGTTTTGTGACCCCGGGTTGTCCTGTCCCCCCACTTCAAGAACCCCTGCTATAACATCAGATGAGAGGCTTTTGTGGATTGGTGCTCTATGAAGAAGGGAACAATTTAATTTCACACTTTTCTTCTAATCTGAAGCTAAAAATGCAGATTGGTTATTTATTGCTTTATTTTATGAAGGCTGACTTTAGTGGAACCTGAACATCTGATGGAGAATCAAAAGATGCCTTCAGTGTTGAACAGCAACTCTCTGTTCACCCTCCTCCTCCTCTATGATCTCCTACTGAAAGATGAGGATGAGGAGCGAAGGAGGAAGCAGCTTACCTGGAGCTGTGAGTCAGGGAGCTGGAATGTGGTCGATCTAATCTGATTCCAACTCAGATTAAAGGTCCTGTGTTGTGTTCAAGGTGCAATAACGCAGTAAATGATTTCAGTTCCTAGTTTCCTGTCGGTTTATTGCTTTAGGTTTAGATAAAATGATCCAGCGACTCATGTTGTTTTGAGCAACAAAAGAAACTAACTAAATTATAATCTGTTTAGTTTTCCTAAGCAGTGGGATTAAATTCAGATTTTTTTCCCAAATGTTTTGTAGCAACAGAGGCCTTAAAACAAAGAAGGTCAGAAGGCAGGGATGACCCGGGAGGGAAGGAATGCTGCTGGAGAGAGGAATCGGGGAATCAGTGAAAACAAGAGGAAGGGGCAGCTTGATGGAGCCGTCTGAGCTGCGGATTATTTCAGGTGTGAACTTTAGATTCTTCTTTAAACCTGATGGAGAACTTTATCTCTATCAGACTGACCCGGTTTCTAATGATTAACTCATCTGTTAGGTTTAGAAATTTAATTTGGTTCCTGATGGAAGTGGCTGATGATGAGGATGGATGAGCCGATTCAGCCACTCATGGAGATTAAATCAAATCATCATTTAAATATTAATCCCGTTTGCCTTTAGTGGTTTTAAAGAATCCGTCTCTCTTCTTCCTCGCACCTTTCAGCGATGGCTGCCATCCTGGTAACTCTGCCAGCAGCTGAGAATAAGGCTGCTTGTTTTCCATCAGAGCTTTGCTCAAACACCTTTCTATGAAAAACTTCTTTTTATGAGGTTTTTAATTAAATTATAATTGTATATTCTTTTTACACTCTCCTTTCTAAACTCATTATTTGTTTCTCCTGTTGGTCTTTTTTTAATCTATGAAAAGTTAATTTAAAATTTCTATTATTTTTTTCTGTTGCTTTTCTTCCTACATTGTTTCTCAATATTGACTTCATGGAAGCGTTAGGATCAAGTTAAGGCGTAGCTTCTTCAGACCTTTTGTTTCTCAGATTTTACTGTATTTATAAAAATCTGTATAAAACAATAGACATGTTCTCTTGAGTTTTTTTTTTTAAGTGAGCGAGAAAAGTCCTCCAAAACCTCCTGTGGAAATTAGAAAGTTGGAATTTACTAGACTTCGCATTTGATGTCTTTAGAGGTTTTGATTAAGCATACACCAATCCATTTTATTTTCCAATATGTAACTGATCCATGGGCTGGCGTGTGGAGTATCGATAAGATCCATGGGTTGAGCGATATTGTGCCGATATCCGATAGGATCCATGGGTTGAACGTGTGTGCCGATATCCGATACGATCCATGGG
>JAGKQL010002009.1:30150-42578 GCA_018398635.1 Cyprinodon brontotheroides | reverse complement strand
TAGGAGGATAAAGTCGTAACATTAGGAGAATAAAAGTGCGTAACATTGGGAGGATAAAGTCATGGCTACAAGAATAAAAGGTTGGCAAGTTTAACATTACAAGAATGGGAGGATAAAGTTGTAACATTAGTTGTAAAATTAAGTAACATTCACGAGAATAAATTAAGTGTAACATTACAAGAATAAAGTTGTAACATTAGGGCGATAAAGTCGTGGCATGGAGGATAAAAGTTGTAATATTAGGAGAAAAAATTCAGCAACCAGTCATAAAATTACAGAATAAAAGGCAACGTAAAGAGAGAACCAAAATGGTAAATTGAAATTAAAATTGATATTCGCGAAGAATAAAAGTTGTATTTTATGGCAAGCTCTTCAAAGCCGCCTTCCCTAAAATGAGGAATGTGGGGCATCATGAAGTTATACTTTATCGGTTTGACAAATCAGGAAATCTTTAGCAACAGCATCAAACTGGGCAGAATGTCCGAGTGGACTCTGGTTACTGATTGGTGGAGCTGGTGGGCGTCATCTGCTTGTTGGAGCTCAAGCTTTCTGAAAGCGGTTGTTGTATGATGACTGCATTCTCGTAATATTACGACTTTATTCTTGTAATTTTCGACTTTATTCTTGTAATGTTATGATTTTATTCTCAAAAATAGAAAATAAAGCTCTCTAGCCTGGCCTATACTCCCTGTTATGTTTTGTGACCTGGCGGGGCACCATTTAGTTCCGCATTATACCTCTTTTGGTTTATGTATTAGATTTGTGATGTTTCGTGTTGTGGCAGAAAGCAGCCTGGTGAGGACACTGCGCTCACTTTGTAGCTCCACTCCTTTGTTATTACTCCCACCCACTGCATCTGTTGCAGTTACATGCACATGATGTGTGATGATGATGCAACTTTTAAAAACAGTTACTTTTTTCTTTACAAATCTTTTCTCCAGAGCAAATGCTTTTCTTTTCTTTTTTTCATAATAACTAACTATTGATGTAAGTAAACAATTTGTTTTAGATACATTTGTCCAATTTTTGCTTTCCTGGAGTCCAGAAAGCATGCGTTTAGTTTGGTTTAGAAACTTTTAGAGGTAAAATATGTCTTTTTTTTTCCCCTGTTGTTAAAATTGAGTTACTGCTGCAGTCTGACTGCATGTCAGGGAAACTGCAGGATGAAGCAGCAAAGTGTATTTAAGTCTGACTTTCATATTTCTAAAAAAAAACGCGAGATCAACAAAAGTAGAACTTAGACTTAAACAACTTTTAATTGTCGTATGTATTGGTGTATACAAAATACACTTCTTAAAGTGCAACAATGAGAAAGGGGAGAAGTGGGAGAAAAGCGGTGCAAAAAATGATATAGGAAGTTCAGGACATCAAATATATATGGTGCAATCATGCAGTGCAATTAGCTAATAATTACTGAGCAAGGCTAAAGACAAGGGGGTGTCCATGTCCTAAACTTTTTGGGATGATTCTAGACCTTTGATGAAATGTTCGCTGAAACTTTTAGGCTGATGATGTTCTTGTTTTCTTTAGGGGGCTCTTGCTTCTTGAAGGAGGTGGAAGGTGGAGAGCTCGGCACGTCATCCTGTTGGTTTTACTCTGGATGTTTTCTGCACCCGGACGATATACGTCCCTCAACATTCCGCTTTTACTCTGTGTTTTTCTTGTTTATTCAAAACATAAAGGACTGAAAAAGAGTCATGTAACTCTCACCATTATGAACACTTCACAAAAGCATACACTGGGGCAAACTTTACTTATTGTTTAAAATAAAAATTAGAAAAAAAATTGAGCCTTAACATCCTGGATGGGGATTGGGAAGGATCGTAGCCGAGCAAGCTGTTGCATAAATTGAAGGTGGGACTTTATAAGGAGGAAAACGAAAAACCTCAACATGCAGAATCTCTGCGCCTTTCTCATTAGTATTATAACCCTGAGGACACACGGAGCTACAAATCACCAAACAAGATCAGGAATTAATCAGAATTTATCCAGATTTCCTGGAAAAGGCTGCGAGAGAAAACTGATAAACAAAGCATTGCTCCAATTAAACAACGCTTAATATTTAGAGTATGTGGACAAAACTGTTAGGACCCGACCTCTGTACTCTAACTAGGCAGGAAAAATAACACTGAGTTTATGATATTTAATGGAGTAATGTAGAAAAGAAAAACAAGATATCTACTGGTGTTTATAATAATGGTTTAATTATTCCTATTTCCCTTTATAAACTAAAGAAATAAATAAACCTTCTGTTCACTATTATTACTGATTGTGTAATAATGGTGATTCTGCAGTAACTGTGACTCTCTATAGTGTTTTAAACTGCAGTAATGTTAGCTTACCTGCTCTGGGTGGATAAAATGAAATTAAATCTCAGCTCTTAACAGTCGATACTTTTTTACATTTTTCCTCATTTTCTTACATTAAAACATGAAACTTTCAACATATTCTCATTATCAGTTCGTATGAAATGCGTCACGAAAGAAGTTATTACAGTATTTCGTACGTTTTTGAAGTTTTCCTCGAAAAACAGATCAGTCGCGCATCGCCAGGCAGACATGAGCGAAAAAAGCAGATCCGCAGACGGACGAAACTGGGGAAAACAGTGGAATAATTACTTCTTCATGTCTCTAACTACGCTTGATGTTTTGTATCTTAGGGTTAGGTGTAGGGTTAGGGTCAGGGTTAGGTTAATTGTATGTTAAATTCTATGTTATTGAATGGTGCGTAAGATGCGATGCGCTGGGATATCTTTGTCTCAAGGCAAAACGCGTAAAATAATGGCAAATACCACGGAAAAAAGCGCCAAAAACGCATCAAAATTATGGTGCATAACTTTTAAATTGCGATTTCATACTGAACTCATAATGAGAATACACTGAAACTTTCTTACATTAAAACAAAAACTTCAGTGGATTTTTTATTGGGATTTTATGTGATGATGAGCTGGAAGAAAAAATGATGCAAGAGACTTTTCTAACATTAGAACCTCTGAAACCCTCACGCCCCTCCCAAGGCACTTAAATTTATTGACCTCTGTACTTTGGACTGAAGCCGTTCCAAATCCAATAGATCTGCTTTGATTTAAACCCTCCATAGTATTTCTGCTGGATGTTCAGGCCGTTTATTAAATACCAGAAGGTGGCCTCCAATCTGGCAGGTTTTCCATACTTTTCCCATCAGTATCATGCTGCCCCTACCATGTTGAGGTGCATGTTGACATCGAATGCCGTCCAATGTTTTCATGCACGTGATTTTGCACTAATAGCTTTATTATATTTATGCAGCGAGTATTATAGATTATATGGACACTGCAATGTAAAGTAGAACAGGAAAGGAAAAGACAGGACAAAGGAAAAGATGAAAGAAAAGATAATATAGAAAATGATAATTAGGTATATTTTAAAGTGATCATTCATGTTCTCTATTGGTTAAAAAGCACATTGTTGAAATAAAACCTCTACTAGCAAACTATGGTGAAAACTCATGGAAGGAAACCTAAGAATTTTTGACTTAAATTATAGAATTAAAGACAAATGAAGGAGAGTTTAGTTTTCTGATTTAATGTCAACCTGAAGAAAACAAAAGACTTTAAGGTTTTAATTTTAGTTCTTCTATCCTGCAAGCGTAAACTTTACAAGAAGAAAGAAGAGATTATTCCTAATTGCCTCGTTAAAACTGCGGCTCATGTTGAAACCGACTCATTTTAATAAAAAACCAGAAACACCTTTAACATAAAACATTCTTATAAGGTTGTGCTCTACAAAGAGCAAGGCAATATTTAAAACCTCTTTCTGTCCAAATTATATTTTAACATTTTCACTTTCAAACTAAATCCTAACAGGATCCCAGAGCAGATGACAGTGATTAGGGTTAATTAAAATGTGCCATTAATGGTTAGCGATGACATAAAGCAGGGCAGATTTCAGCAAACCACATGAAGCTGCTCCAGCTGCACATTCTTCCATGTTTTATGACTTCTTATTCACCTCATTTATGTGTTTTTTTTTCTGCTTTGGGAATAAAAGCTGCTCACGACTGAAGGATAAAATCAAATCTGAAGATTATTTAGCAAAATGAAATGATCCATTCAGAGACGTCAACAGTTTCCTCAGAGATGCAGCCTTTATTCTGACAGCAGTGGTTTTACATGTTGAATTGATCAGTTTCCTGCCATCTTTCCATCATCGTATTGCTTGTTTCTGCTGCGCTTCATCTCACGCTGTTGTTTTTCTCATATTTTCCGTCTCTTTGCTCCAGCATGCCTGGCTTTTCCCTCACAGCTCTATTAACCAAACCCACTTTTCATGCAGCGGGGAAGTTCTGGTCCATGAAACCTTACAGATGGATCTCTTTTCCATCTGCACGATACTTTGATCGCAGCTCAGAAGATTTGGAGCCACCCGCAGCATTGAAACATGAGCAGATCTTCACCAGAGCGACGCTTTGATTCATTCATTGCAATTATTGCCAGAAAGCGATTAGTGAAATCGATGTGAAGCATTTTTTAAAATCACATTCTGCTAAATCAAACCGATCACTTTTATCAGCACCATTAAAACCTGAAATATTCCCACTTTCCTTCTTACAAATCACAGCTTTCTTTTTTAGTATTTTGTTTCCCCGGAGTTCTGCAACCATTATTTCAAAAATATCTGTTTAATATTAATTGATTTTCCTTTTTATTCCTAATTTAGTCTTTTTTGTAAGAAGGAGAAAAAATTACTATATTATTAGATATAAAATGAACCATTCTGACAGATTTTCACAAGAAAATGTCCATAATTTCCCAGGATTCTTGTTTTAAAACTAAGTTGTTGTTTTTTTTTATTTAAAATGGTAGAACTTTGTCATATTGATTTTAAAGACAAAAAGTAAACTTTTCTTACTATTTATGATATTAAAATCAAATTTAACTGTTGTTTAAATGTTGTTTAACTGCACTTTAGTAATTTAGTATGTGTACCATATATCAGTTTCTTTTTCTTTTCTTTTTTGCATCAACATTTTAAATCAGATGCTGCTGCTTCTCACTGTTGTGAACCTGAGACGTACTTTTTAAGCTCAGTTGTTCGTCAGCCGCCTTATATGGAAGCAGGCAGCGAAGCCTGAAGCGTTCCGGGTCCCAGCAGAGGTACACGGTCCCACCGTCATGTCCTGCTCCGTCCTCTGAGTCCTTTTATATGTTGACTTCCTGGTTGACGTCTCCATAGGGCTTCTGAACCGATGGTCAGGTTTCTTCAGCTGATTCCTCTCCATGCGGAGGAGCAGTGTCTCTGATCAGAGCGTTCCCAGCCACCATCAGGATCTCTGTGTTTTGCTCATGATTTCCATTTCTGGACCTAAGTGATGGTTGGAAAATAGACCAATCAGTAAATCAAGTGTGTTCATTTTGTTCACGTCTCTCTTCACCACAACAGGCCGGTGTTCTGTCAGATGAGCATACCCAGTCAGACCAGCATACGCAATATATAAAATTTGCGTTCATCCCTTTAGTTTTGTATAGGGATGCACGATATAATCGACCCCCCCTATGGGTATCGGCCTGTATGTCGTACCAAAACTGAATATTGGACATCGGCCACCCCACCGATATTTGATCATCCTCTGAGTTTCTAAAGTCTAAAAAAAAAATAAAATACTTCTTCTTCTTCCTCAAAAACTTCTTTTTTACAGACTTAAAAACTTCTAAAGATGAGGGAAAAAATATTGATCCATTAAAATATCACAATATCTTCATATGCTGATATATTGCCATTTAAAAACACCATATCAATCTCTTTTACTAATGAAATATTGCTATATGTCATCGTTATGCTACGAAATCCCCCCAAAATT
This sequence comes from Cyprinodon brontotheroides, assembly GCA_018398635.1. NCBI lineage: Eukaryota > Metazoa > Chordata > Actinopteri > Cyprinodontiformes > Cyprinodontidae > Cyprinodon > Cyprinodon brontotheroides. Next base: position 36,740 of record JAGKQL010002009.1, on the reverse strand, counting down.
CACGAAATTTTGCCATATTTTTATATGTTGATATATTGACGCGGTATCGATCTATTTTACTAACAAAATCTCACAGGAATTCGCAAAATATCACGAGACTTTGTAACAGAACGAGGAAATTTCACGAGATTTTGAAAGTAAAATAGATCGATACCGCGTTTGTAAAAATCAATTTGATATCAGCATATGAAATGATATTTGAGTATATTATTTTTAAAAGTGTCAGAAATGGATAACAAAACTGCTATTTTCAATGACTACTTATTTTTGTCCAGCTTTAACATCGGTATCGATATCGGTTATCGGCTACATGAGTTTTAAAATATCGGCATATCGGATATCGGACAAAATCCCAATATCGTGCATCCCTAGTTTTGTACGAACAATATACTTTAAACTACCTCAATGTGCGTGTATCCCTTAAAGGCATACTATGCAACATTTTTCATTTAATTAATGTGTTCCATAACATTTTGGGTGATTAAATGAGTCATTTCAGGCCGAACAAAGGTTTTCTCGGCCGCCCTGGTGGTCTGTAGGGGAAATACCGTACTTGCAATTGCAGGAGCCCTCGGCCCGCACCCACAGGCTCAGATAATCTCGTGCATCGCGAGAGTCGGTCTTGCTTTTACGGGCGGTGAACTGCTAAGACCAGTGAAAGGCATGCTCATTGCTAGCGCGAGTGGCTTATATTTGTGCAGTTATCAAGTGGCGAAATCCAGCGAGAAAACAGCTTAAAGCCCATGTCGCCCCACAGTCGGATAAATATATGGGAAACTCCAACTTGGCTAACTACAATCTTGTTATTTAGACACATGCATAACAAATAATGTATGAAAACATGCTAAATTTTCAAACTCGGAAATTCGGAACAAAATAGTCACTACCGCAGTAGAAATGGTGATTCGCGCGCTCGCTTGTCTGCTAAGCTCAAAACAACCGCCAGCTTCGGCTTGACGGAGAAAACCAGGAGAACAGCTGAGCATATTTACTTACAGTGCATCTTTTACTTCGCCTCTGGGGAGCCTGCTGGAAAATGAACACCGTTGCATAGTATACCTTTAAGTCATGTACAAAAAATAATTTAAGGTTAGTTTGCCATATGCCTCAAAAAAACACCAAAAGGTAAGGAATTCAATTTGTTGCAGGACCCTTAACTGCAGCCAGTAAGACGCTTGAAACATCCTGAGCTTTAAGCACCTTTTAAAAAAATGTTTTCTTATGTGAGTCTGACTTTTCTGAGAGAAAACTGCTGAGTTTTTCTGCTCTGATCTGTGCTTTACCTTTTCCTTTTATCTTGAACTGCTGAAGCTGCTGGTTTTATTTCAAGGATCGTCGCCTGAAAGCAGAAGCTGTTGATTCTGAATTGCATATTTCTGTTTCTGACAGCGTCGCAACAGGTGTGGGTGGAGAGGTGCGCTCAGCTCACCATATGTGTCCTCCTCTTGTAGAAACCTGTGTTGGTTTTAGTGACGGGCTCACTTTGTTCCAGTGGCAGACGCTGAATTTGACAGAGATGAAATAGAAAACGGACTGATTTGGAGGCAGATTGTATTTTTTCCAGAGAATCTTGCAGAAAATAAGTCCTGTTCCTCATTTGGTCCGATCCAGAATTCTTTTCTTTGCTCTGAGTGAAGATTAAAAGAAAAAAAACAGTTTCCAACAGAGAACCTTTTTGTAGGTTTTTAGTGCTTCTACTGAGCTTCATATGAACACCAGTGACTGGAGCTCACATGTAGTATTTTTCCATGTTTGTGCCAGCGTTTCACTCATTGCAAGTAGAATTCCAAAACCCTCGCATTGTGAGCTGATGGGCTGGAGAGCAGAACCACGCTGGGTTTAATGTGTTTTCTCCAGAACCCGAAGCCGCCGCCGCTGCAGCACATCCAGTCCGCCAAACCGAACAGCCACATGCGCCTTGTAAAGTTCCCAGCAGAATCCAAGTTCTCACAGTACACACAAGTGGCGGGTTAGCGGTGCAGGCGCCAAGCCGCCATCAGAACAGAAGCTGCGCGTAAGTTGGAGCTGCTGACCTGAGGAGACGCTGACGTTTCTGGCAGATGTGGGAGCAGGAAGCTGTAAATATTCCAAGCCATGAGGAAATACCGCCCTGCTTTTATTTTAAAGTGGGCAGAATCACATCTTAAACTTTGCATTGAACGACATTTCAGTCAAACTTTCAAATGCATCCAGCTTGGTGACGTTCTGCCCTGACACTGGATATGTATGGAGGAACTGAATCACAGAGCAGGGGATGCAGTTTGCAGAGTTACTCATTTATTTCCCACGTTTTATACAGAAACTATTAAACAAAATTTTTTACTTACAATACATGTTTAATGCATGTTTTAAAACAGCCACAGAGTATTTAGAAAAAATGGAAAACCAAGAGCAGGAAGTTAAACTTTACTGGACTTTGGAGCAGTGATGGACATAAAGTCTAACTGGGAGGAAGGATCTGTGATGACACCTCTTTGTGCACCAGAGGTGCAGCAATCTCTCCCTGAGCAACAGTTTCCTGCAGTTTTTTTCTTCCCCACCACCTGCTCTGTGCTTGGAGGACATCCCAGGACTAAGCCGCTTTTACCAACCCGTTTATCAAAGCCTCCTCCGCTATAGAAGATGGCTGATGCCCTCGCAGAATAAATAAGGATGTACTTCTGCAGCCCAAATCCTTTTGTTTTTTGGTCTTTCTAAATCTTAGATAATCTTTTTCTTTAGTTTGAGATCTATGAAGCTCTGTGTTTAAAGACACTGTTTCTATCTGCCAACTTAACAATCTTTATTTTTTGTTTTTTCTCCAGTAGGATTTCAGCTTCCGGATCATTTTGGTCAAAAAATAACAAGGGAATAAAAAAAGCAATGTCCTCAGCTGTGTTTTAGGTGTAACTACTTTATATTAACAGATTAGCCTTTATCTCAGTAGTTTGCATTTGCAGATTTAATCTGGACAAGTTTCTGTTTTAAATTCCACCTTAGTTTAAGGTTTTGGTTTTAAATTTAAAATGGTTCCAGTTTTCTTGGCTTTTGCAGGTAAAGAAATTGTATCCCAGTCTGACTGTTGGACTGGACTTATTGGATTAAACTGAGAGTTCCTTGAAAACTGTGTGACTGGACATGAATTTGGTCTCATAGAACATGGGTTCTTAGAAATACCTAAATAATTAATAATAATTTAACTTTATTCGTCTCATATTGGAGAAATTTACCTCTGCATTTAAAGCATCCCTATGGGCAGCAGTGGACTGCCATTGTGCGGCACCCGGGGAGCAGTGTGGGGTCTTTCTAAGGCAAGGCAAGGCAAGGCAAGGCAAGGCAAATTTATTTGTATAGCACAATTCAGTACAAAGACAATGCAAAGTGCTTTATATGATTATAAGACAGGAAGATAAAACAGAATCAAAGCAAGTAGGGAAAAAATAAAAAAATATATAAAAAATGCAGAAACAAAAAAGAATATTAAAAACAGTTTAAGAAAATATGTTTTAGTTGAACTGTTCAACTAGAACAGTGGAAGGCAATCCTAAACAAATGTGTTTTTAGTCTTGATTTAAAGGAACTCAGGCTTTCAGCACTTTTACAGTTTTCTGGAAGTTTGTTCCAGATAAGTGGAGCATAGGAACTAAATGCTGCTTCTCCATGTTTAGTTCTGGTTCTAGGTATGCAGAGCAGGCTGGAGCCAGAAGACCTGGGAGGGTCTGGAGGGTTGGATACACTGGATAGCAAGTCTGTGATGTATTTAGGTGCTAAGCCATTCAGAGATTTATAGGACTAACAGAAGTATTTTAAAGTCTATTCTCTGGAGATACAGAGCCAGTGGAAGGACTTTAGAACTGGGGTGATGTGCTCTACTTTCTTAGTCTTAGTGAGGACACGGGCAGCAGCTGCTCTGATCAGCTGCAGCTGTCTGATCCAGCCTCCCTTTTTAGGCAGACCTGTGAAAACACCGCCAGGTAATCAATTCACTAAAAATAAACGCATGGATTGCTTCTTCTTTTCCAGATCATGCTGAGACATTAGTCCTTTAATCCTGGAAATGTTCTTTCAGGTGGATGGTGAAAAGCCAACCTTGTAATTGTCTTAAACCTTGAGGTTCAAGCAATAACCAGCACTACACCTAGATCTCAGCCTGATCAGTGGTTACTAGCTGAAGTTTACTGAAGCTGTGTGCTAATCCTTAGATCTCCTCCCATTGTCCAAAGATTATTACTTCAGTTTTGTTTTTATTCGGTTGAAGAAAAATTATGGCATCCAGGCATTGATTTCTTTCTAAGCATTTCCTCAGTGCTTGAATTGGTTCATAATCACCTGATGACATGATGATGCAAAGTGCTGTGTCGCCTGCATAGTTATGGTAGCTGATGAAGTGTTTTTATTAACTGAGCGAGAGGGAGCATGTAGATATTGAATAGAGGGGACCCAGGATGGACCCTTGGGGAACCCCACATGTGATTTTTCCATCTCTGATGTAAAGTTGCCTAGTGACACAAAAAGTCCCTGTCCTTGGATTTCTAAACCAGTTGAGAGCTGTACCAGAATGGCTTCCACTCCAGTTTTCCAGGCGCCTAAGAGAGCCAGAGTGGCAGCGTGGGAGTGGGTTTCAAACTCCATACAGCCTCAGGATTCCAAGCTTCCCCACGCTTTAACCACTAGACCACCACTCCCCATGCTAAAATTAGTTCCTCTCTATATTAATTCATACATACAAAATTAAAGTAAATATTAATCATCTTGTGTACCTTATTGTTTAATTCAGTATTCTAAATGTTTTTCCAATAATCTAATGAGACATATAATCCTTGGCGCTTTTAACAATTTGTTGGTATATTTAATATTTAAATCATGTATTAGGTGTAATTTTTATGATATATTTGTTTATTTCAGTCATATTTATGGCTCCTATTTTTTGGGTCACATCACTATGACCTCCACACGGCCCCCCCCTGTGTTTTGTTTTGGCCCGGTTGTCCTGTCCCCCCTTTTAAGAACCCCTGCTATAACATCAGATGAGAGGCTTTTGTGGACCAGTGCTCTATGAAGAAGTGGAACAGAATTTAATTTCACACTTTCTTCCTAATCTGAAGCTAAAAATGCAGATTGGTTATTTATTGCTTTATTTTATGAAGGCTGACTTTAGTGGAACCTGAACATCTGATGGAAAAGAATCAAAAGATGCCTTCAGTGTTTGAACAGCAACTCTCTGTTCACCCTCCTCCTCCTCTATGATCTCCCTACTGAAAGACAGGATATGAGCAGGGCGAGCATCTAAGCACCCGTGGAGCCGTGAGTCAGGAGCTGAATGTGGTCGACTCCACCTTGATTCCCAGCCAGATTAAAGGTCCTGTGTGTTGTGTTCAGGGGTGCAATAACGCAGTAAATGATTTCAGTTCTAGTTTCGTCGGGTTTATATTGCTTTAGTTGATAAATGATCAGCGAAGCTCATGTTGTTTGAGCAACAAAAGAAAACTAACTAAATTATAATCTGTTTTGTTTGTTTAAGCAGTGGGATTAAATTCAGATTTTTCCCAAATGTTTGCAGCAGAGGCCTTAAAACAAGAAGGTCAAAGGCAGGGATGACGGGAGGAGAAGGAATGCTGCTGGAGTGAAGGAATGAATCCAAAAACAGAGAAGGGCAGCTTGATGGAGCCGTCTGAGTTGCAGGATTATTTTCCAGAGTGACCTAATTCTTTTAGATTCTTCTTTTAAACCTGATGGAGAACTGATCTTTTATCAGACGGACCGTTTCTAATGATTAACTCATCTGTTCGTTTTAGAGAATTTAATTTAGTTCCTGATGGAGCGTGCTGATGAGGGATGGATGAAGGCTTCCATTCCAGCCACCTCATGGAGACAAATCAAATCATCATTTAAATATTAATCCCGCTTGCCTTTAGTGGGTTTGATAAAGAACCGCCTCTCTCTTCCTCGCACCTTTCAGCCATGGCTGCCATCCTGGTAAAATGCCCCGCAAAGTAGAATAAGGGCTGCTTGTTTTCCATCAGAGCTTTGCTCAAAACACCTTATGAAAAACTTCTTTTTATGAGGTTTTTAATTAAATTATAATTGTATATTCTTTTACACTCCTTGTTGGGTCTTTTTAATCTATGAAAAGTTAATTAAAATTTCTATTATTTTCTGTTGCTTTTCTTCCTACATTGTTTCTCGTATATTGACTTCATGGAAACGCTTGGGATCAGTTAGGACGTGAAGCTTCTTCAGACCTTTTGTTTCTCTAGATTTTACTGTATTTATAAAAATCTGTATAAAACAATAGACATGTTCTTTGAGTTTTTTATGAACGAGAAAGTCCTCAAAAACCTCCTGTGGAAATTAGAAAAGTTGGAATTTACTAGACTCATTTTGATGTCTTTTAGAGTGTTTTGATTAAACATGCACCAATCCATTTTATTTCCAATATGTAACTGATCCAGCGGGCTGAGCGCCAAGTACTATATCCGGCCAAGATCCATGGGTTGAAAACGCCGTACGATATCCCGATATCCTATATCCATGGGCTGAACGCGGTGTGCGGATATCCGATACCATCCATGGGTTGAACGTGTGTGCCGATATCCGATACGATCCATGGG
>JAGKQL010002007.1:0-30826 GCA_018398635.1 Cyprinodon brontotheroides | reverse complement strand
GGGATGCCATACAGATTCATGTCAAAAATACCGAACTATCCCTTTAAGTTTCTTAGGTTTTTTTTTGTCTGTCCTCTGTTCCCCCCTTGTGTTTTCTTTTCCCTTGGCTTCCTCATCAGCTCTAGTCACACCTGCTCCTTATCAGCTCGTTAGTCCTGCCTTTGTTCAGTCAGCCATAAATACACTCCCTCTGCAGTCCCTCTTTGCTGGTTTCTCGTCTTACTTCATCCTACCCTGGCTCCTCATGATTGTTTCCTCTGATGTCTCCATGGTCCTGGTTTGTGTTTGATTCTTATGTTGGTTTTTTGGATTCCTGTTTTGATTTACATTTTTAAGTTGGATTTTTTGGATTATTGTTTGGCTGCCTGTCATCCTTGATTAAACCTTCAAAGATCTCACCCCTGCCTCTCAGCATCTGCTTTTGGGTCCTCACAAAAACCTTAAAACCAAATCCTGACAAAACCTTGAAGTGCTTAGTCAGGATGACAAACAGAACATTTAGTTGATGTCACAATTCCTCAATTAACCGCTTTTGTAAGGTAGCAGCCACAGTTAAACACAGAAAAAAACTGAGCTAAGAGTACTTTCTACTTAAAAGATTAGCTAAAAGCGTACAGAGGAAACAAGTTTAAATAGTTCAGTTTTTAAAGTTTTTCAGAAAATAAAAAGAGAATTAATCACCAAAGTAATCTTAGTACTGTTTATGAGGGAGAGAAACAAAATTATAAAAGCAGGATAAGCTTTGATAATAATTCTGTACATGGAAGAGCAATAATTAATACTATGGGAAGAATAATCAAACAGGAAAGGAATTGGAATTTATGGAATTGTTGGCTTGAGTGGCTAAACTGGAAGCTCTGTCCAGGTAAGACATACAGGTAATCACAAAAGCACCATACCAGAAGTATTGTGAATTATAATACTCCTGGAACAATTTTCTTAAGACACACAGAGAGACACAGTTAAACCAAAAAAGCACTTGGATGGGGGTTCTTACATGGATTAACACAATACACAAAGTTTAATACCGCATAAGCTCCATCAGCTAAACACTAAATCCTTTAGCCAGATCTACTTTATATAGGAAATAAAAACAACAGTTTAAGGCAGCAAAAGCTAAGTTTGGGTTTTTATCCAGGTAAGGCCCAATGCATATCTGCAGGAATAGACACATATTAGAGCTGCATAAACAAAAATGTCATCCGTTTGCTGCCTTGGTTTGGGGATTTCTGCACCTTGTCCCGGACACACGTTTTAGTCAGTGGAGCCACAGTTCGCATGTTTTAGGAATTTCCCAATCCACAAATCTGAAGTAAACAAATGGATGATTAGAAGGTCCCTGCAGTCCATGATGGTTGCTGCGTAAGGGAATACCCTATTTGATGCTCGGAGCAGGCGCCAGCTGGAAGCTGCTTCCGCTTTGTGGGGCTGATGGCTGGGTTGGAAAACATCGCGACGCCATGTTGAGGGTTGCTGTGGCTGACGCTTTAACATAATATTACAGGCCTACATTAGCACGCCAAAACCGCTGCCATTTGTATCGCATCGAACAGCATGAACATTTTAAATTTTTATTTCTTTTCTCTTAATCATTCAAAACAAACAACAGCTTCCCAATCAACAGGATCAGGCTTGAATAAAAAAATGGCCTAAATATAGCCTAAACTGAGACTGAACGCTTTGAAAGTCCATTCTAATTATGGATATGGGACATATATTCGAAACAAAAACATTAATAACACAAAAAAAAATTTAACCACTTCATATTTTATCACCAAATAGCTTAATACAGACATAAAATTTAGTAATATGCAGCCTTATTCTAGCGTAGACTTCTTTAGTCAGCAGGGATTCAAGATGAATAGCAATATAAATAACTTTAAATGCGGCAGTATAGGGGGAATTAAAGCCATTTCTTACCTCGAAATAGTCAGAAATACGTTTATGCTGACTATTGCTAGCCATGCCTAAATGAATGTGGTGGGTGACTTCCGGGGGAGTGGCCTAGTTTTTTATGAAATATTAAAATAATGAATCATTAGATTATATCTTATACACAGCCCATCAGTAAAATAAAAAAGGCAAAACACAGTCTTTTAAAAAATAAATACATAAATAATTTCATGTTTTTAAGTACAATATTATGTTACTCCACAGCCCCCCACCATGGGGGGGCTGATGCGCTGCAGCCCCCGCAGCACCCCCCTTCCCGTGCCACTGCTGGCGTGCTGAAGCAGAGAGATCTAGAACATACAGGACGATGGGTCCCAACGACTGAGTTCAGAAACTGTTGTTTTAGATAATTATGTCCTGTGTTGGTTTTAAAATAAATTATTTTCTAGCCAACTACACACAAAAATGACTGAAGCGTGCTATTTATACTCCCACAGCAGTGTGATGCAGTGAGCTTGTCGAGGTATGTGGCAGATATTTTTTTGTTTTATGCACAATTTTTAAAGCGTGGTTCGCGCTTATGTTTTGCCATGTCACAAACGCATGTTAGGGACAATCAGGAACAAGCTGTAGGTCTGATATGGCCTTCAGGCGGTGAGGAATTGGAAAAATGCAGGGTAAAGTTTGTTGTCGACAACGGAGGGAGATGAGGGGCAAAAGGTCCAGGTGGAAAAAGCGGTCAGCGTTCGCGCACCTGGCGCTCTTCTTCTCGCTAGTCCATCTTCTGAGCGGTTGCACAATGGCGGTCATAATTACGCGATAGTATAGAGCAGATGTAGGTGACCAATCAGAGGCCCCCTCTGTCTGCGGTCACCTACAATTTTGAGAGAGGTGCACCAGAGAGTTCATGAAGAAGTGGGGGGCATATAACTGGCACACACATGCAGACGACCTGGTTTTCTAAGCATAAACTAGCTTTTAATACTTCCCTCTTGCAGAAATGGAATTAGCCTTGAAGACACTTTTAAATACCAATGCATAAGACTCCCAGCCCATTCTTGTTATTGGATAAGGCAAAATGGAGAAAGAAAAAAAAAAAAAAAAAAGGAATCCAAAGTGAAAGTCAGTAAATCGTAAGGTCAAACGCTCTTTCCTGAAAGAGACACTGTTGGAACATAGAAACGAGAAAGAAAATGAAAAAGACTAACAAAAAAATACAGAGTTAAAGGGACCCGTAAGTACTGTCCTTAAGATACTAAAAGATAATATCTGTGACCAGAATTAATTCTCAGAATTAATTCTCAGAATTAATTTCTCAAAAAGAAACATAAAAAATTTCAAAGCAGTAGTTCAGAGGTACATAGAAATAATAGGTAAACAGAGACAGTTTTGAGAACCAAGAAAAATAGTTGATAACACTTTTTAACTCTTTTTATTCGTCTCCAAATAAGATGCTACACAGAGAACATCCCAAATACAGGTAATATAAAGATAACCAATCATCTGAACTGAAAAAGGAGACCCTTAACTTTCTAAAAAAAGTTACTAATTGTTCAGATGATTACCATCCTACTCTAAAATGTTCCATTACTTTTAAAAATAGCATTCTCTAAGCCTAGCTGTCATAAGGAAAGTAATCCAAACGCCTCCTGCTGATTCCTCAGTGGCACGTTGGCCACTGCCAGCAGGTTACAACAGAGCACTTTAAAGTTCCAAGTCATTTCCTCCGCTGGCGCATTGTTAGCAAACAGGGAATCTGTTGTTGGCACAATCTCCTCATTATTGGCTAATCACTTGAATAGGAGCGGTTTGTAAAGACAAACACGAAGCAAGCTGCACAAACACACACACTGAGCATGTTGGACTGAGTTGTTGTGCACAGAGCAGGACGTTATTGCGTTCCTAATGGTGCTTGAAGTAATTACACCCTATAATGTTAGTTGTCCTCTCCAGCACTCCTCAGCATGGAAGCTCAGAAGTGCCACACTCAATGCATCCCTCTCACCTAAATGGTTCCATTAGCCAGAAGGTCTTTGCACACGTTTTTTTTCTGCTCCTGGAATGAGGCGTCCTCTGACACAAACCTAATTGACTGCATTTAAGAAGTAGCTGGTCAATGTAAGCAAAACAAATTTATGTATATTTGACAAAATTATTGTCATGCGATATTCCTACCCATTGGTGGAAATGACAAAGTGAATTTGAACAATTTAACAAGGTTTTGCTAATAATCCTATGCTAAACATTTTCTAAATTTCGCCTTCCAGCAAAAAAGTTCTTGAGCTGCAATCTGGCCTTTCTGCATAGAGTTTGCATATCCCCTCTATTCAGCTCCATAAGCCTAAAAAGATGACCGTTAGGTCAGGTATTTTAATTGCACATAGTAGTATTGGTGCCCTGTGATGGACAGCTGACCCGCCCAGATGGTTTATATTATGTCGCCCTTTTTTTTTAAATACCTTTAGTTCTGATAAGATGATCAGATGAAGCAGCAAGAACTGCTGCTTACCTTATAAAGGCTGCACTTTAAACAAAAAATGAAATATTCTAGAGCTGTTCTAAAGGAAATTTATTTTTGTTTACACTTGTGTAAATAAAATGACAAAATAATAACAAAAGTCTAATTATAGAACCTTAGCAAACACAGTATCATGAAGATCAAGGATAGTATCAGAAAAGGCCTAAAAATCCTTTTCTCGGATTTGCCAAAACTAAAGAAACTGTGTTTTATTTTAACAAATTAGATTATAGATGTTTGACTATCAAAAAAGTGCATTATTTTTATTTTCTTATCCACTGCTGTGCTTCCTAGATGATGCTGCCACTCCGTCCATACAGATGCTACCTGCTATCCTTTCAAATTGATTTTGATGTTTCAATATAAACCATTTATTTTTGTTAAAGCAGTTCTGCACCCTAAAAAGAAAAGAAAAGTAAAACTAGGGGAAATATGAGACATAAATGTTACTTCAGGCTGTCACAAATATATTTATTATGAATAAGCTTTATTAAGAGCTAAGTCTGAAAGTTGCAGATACTTTAAGTAAAGTAGATGAGTTCAGGGTCTCCGTTAAGGCTTTGTTCCTATTTGACCCACCAGGGTTCCTTTAACAGGAAACAGTTTTGTACATGTTACCATCCTTGCAGGTCAGGATAAATACGCTTTTCCCCTCTGGATGTCTTAGTCTGTGTTGAGAAAGGGGCAAGCAGAATCCAATATTAATGCACTGAGTCAGTGTGACTGAAACAACTGCTGTTTTAGAGAAGTCTGCCCTCCAGAAATTCCCTCCTGATTCGTTCTCTCTGCAGCCTCCAATCAGCCCAGTGACCCAAGCGTCCAAGCCCCCCTGAGGGGCATTTTGTTTAAGTTATTTTCTTCTGTCTCCATGGCTCTTCTTCCTGTCTTCCTTCCCATCTATTTGATGCTGCAGTCTTATTTTCTATTTATGACTGAGCATGACTGAGGCGCTTTGCGTCAGCTCTGCTGCAGGGGGGGAAACCCAGCAGGACATGGAAAAACAAAAAAAACTATCACCCTCTAAGAGAGATTCAACTGACAACTGTTGATTTGGTGTGTTTTTGGGTGTGAGTGTGCGTTAAACCATGTCCCTTGGGGTAGACATCTTATCTCAGTGGCGTCTGGGAGAAAAACAGGCCAATATGTCGGTGCAAAGATGTGCTGTGGGTGAGAACAGATAGTGAGACCTCCGGATTTACCCGCCATGACAGGACTAGAGGGCATCCTCCTTTACTGTGCAAGCAGCTGTCTCCGTCCAGCTCCAACACACATGACAACTTAGTGAATGCACTTAATGGAAGAATTTGCAATAGGATTAAAAATTTTATGGAGCCGTATAAATAAGTGGAGAAGACAAAAGACAGAAGAAAAGACAAACAGCAGCCATAAATGAATCAAAAGCAGTGCAACACTTGGGGTGCTTATATTGTACATTTGTCTTTGACTGCTTTGGCACAAAGGTCTACTAGGCCTTTAAATTATTATCTTTTCGTTAAGAAGCTAAAAAGTTGGAAACCACTTCCACAATAAGTTTTTAACCAATGAATGAAAAAAGGGAGACAAATCATTGATATTAAAATTCTAGAACTTCTGATTCATATCAGTTCCCTAAACGGTTTTTGCAACTGTCTATACTCCTTGTGTCACTTAACTGCAAAAACTGTGAGAAATAAGCCTAAGCAAGGGCCCAAGGTCCCAGCAATAAGCTGCATCTCGAGTTTCCATGATGATCTATAGACGAAACCAAAGTTGGTATGATTCATCTGAATATGGTTTTAAACAAAGTGTGAGTGATACACGAAGTGATCAGATAAGCGTCAGAGTTTTGGTGAGGAATAACCAGCTCCTATATATTAATGGATAACTCACCATGCCAGGAGAAGGCATTTGTAAGCAGATTTGCCAAATGAAGATGCATGGAAAGTCTGGAGGCGTAAGCTGGACAGCGTAAGACAGATTGATAACTGTAGTTCAATATGAATTCTACACATTATCCATCTGCAAATGCTGCTTTGAAAATGTTAGCAAAATGGAGGGACATTCAGTGCAATTCTTTGAGCTGGTTGGATAAATCACCAAATGGCACCTGCCTCCCATGTCAAGCTTTTAACCACAGCCGGAGTAGCAGCTGCAACGCATCACATTCTTGACTTCTTTTACAGCTAGCAGAGTTAACTCTTAGCAAATCTGTTAAAGAAGAATGCTCCAACATCTTTCCCATCCACAAAGACACAAATCATGTGATTTTGCAAAAAGGAAATAGAGGGTATTCCAACTAAAACAGGCTAAATAGCATATCCTACAAGTAACTCCACCGGCGCAGCCATGTTTGTTTTGCTTCTGCTTGATGCTACTGCATCATTGCATTTAATTTGTTTAAAACCTTTTTTTGAAAGCTAATGCACCTGTTGGCTTTTGGCTTAATGTATTTTCCGGAGTTTTAGTGAAATCTCCTGAAGATTCATCTTGCAAGCAAGGTAAGGGTAACACAAAGGAACAGGGATGGCCTGCAGGAGACAACTATACCTGTACTCTTCAGGTCAATGTCCAATTTGTTATTTACAGTTGCAAATACATACATTACATATAACAGCTGCAAAAGGACTGTAGTGTATTTGATCATCTGAGCTTAATTCAGATGGATGTACTACTTAGATGGAAATAACATCCTTCTATCCATAAAAAGGCATCCAGACGCTGTGATTAATACCCGATTTAAAAGATATAAACAATAATGAAATAATTTAAAGATAAAATTTAGCCAACAACCAGGACAGCAGTTGGTTACAAAGATAAATAAATACCAGTTGGTAAAGAGTTGCTGATCAAAGCATTTAAATGATTACTATGGCAATTTCTCCTCCTGCAGTTTGACTTCTGTACTCAGGGGAGGTTTTACTTTATCAATATTATCCGGAAAAGAGTTTTATGTTGATTTATTGAAAGATAAAAATCCTGTCACTACCAAGGCCATGAGAACTCCCACTAGGCCATAAAATACATTCAAAATACAAGAACTTGACTCAGATCAACCTATTAAGAAGTATGCCTGCAGCAAACATTGTGTCACATTAAGTATCAAAGCATTAAAAAAAACAGCATTTGCAAGTGTTTATGTAGGGCATGCTCAAAGACGAGGGTGGAAACAATGGTACTTAGATATTGTGGAAAGGCTACACTTGATCATGTATAAATGAAGCAAGAGAAGCAGTCGGAAAACAGGACAAAAAAAAAAGAAAAAGGCATGCTTACTTCCTTGCCTTTGCACAGCTGGAAATCAGCCCTGTGAAGTGTGTGCACTCATTGAGGTGTCATTCAGCAAGAGCAGTGTTGGAGGCTCCCTGACAACTTCATGAGCGCAATAACAGGTTGACGTGTTCAATGTCTCGATCTGTTTTCCTGGAACACCGGCTGCAATATTGCTGGGCCCCGTCCCCTAACAGCATTATGTTGGCTTAGTGTGTGACCTGCCACCGAAACAGTCTATCCTGTTAAGAGTAGGGGGGCAGGGAGGGGGAAATGAAAAGTATACACCGGTGATGGCAAAGCTGGAGAAGTAGTAAGTTACACCTGCTTTTACAAATATTCTTACCTCTTGAATTGTCCAACTTTTTAAAAATTTAATTAACTAAAAACACAAAATTCTGTTCAATATTTAAAGCTTTTATGATTCGGTGAGATGGGGGAGTAGTGGATTAGTGGTTAGGGCATTGTGCTTTTGTTCCAGAGGTTCTGAGTTCAAGCCCCACTCCCACAGACTACCACTCTCGGGCCCTGAGCAAAGACCCATAACCCCCACAATGCCTCTGGGTACCATACAATGGCAGCCCACTGCTCCCCAATTGGATGGGTTAAATGCAGAGAGTTCATTTCGTTGCTTTGTACTTGTGACAATGTAATGACAAAGTGGAATTCTACTTTATTAGGTAGTGGATTTCTGAAGACAAATGACTGCAAAAGGAAGATATGGGCCACATTCCAGCTTTTCTATCTGCAAAAAAAAAAAAAAAAATGCATTCTTTTTGTTCATATAATAAAATTCCATAGAAATGCATATCCACCTCTTTTGTGCTTAATACGTTCTGGCCCTGGAAAGTGTATGCAAACTCTGAACCACGAAGTTTATTCCCATTGAGAATCTTTGTCCTGTAAGTGCTCATTATGTCTGACAGCAAAATAGTGCATCTCAGAGGAGTCATTTAGCAAAGAATCACTTTTGCTCTCCAAGTTTCATTGAAGTGCTCCTCGGGTATTCATAAAAGAGCAACCTACCACCACACACCAGCGAAAGGAAATACGTTGCAGATTTAACTTTGGTTTTCCTGTGAATTCTCTCATCCGATGAGACTTGCAAAGAGAATCTTTTGAGCATTAAGTCGGTGCCATATGTCCTTTTCTTCCTGTGACTGAATGTTCTAAGGAGAAACAAACATAGCAAGGACTCTAGTGCCCCCATCAGGGCATCTGCTACATCAAGTTTCTTCATCCAGTTCATTTTTCCACCTTCTCATGCTTTTTTAATCTCCACCTTCCTCCTAAAACACAGAGATTTTCCCCCCACTCTACCACACTGCACACTCACAGTGAACTGCCTTGGGGCGAAGCCATTACACACAGCAAACAAACATGTTGTGTTGGCAAACGCTGGTGTGCGTACAGGTGGCGCAGAGCTAACAGACAGGAATCATTACCCCGCACAACTCAAATCGCTGCCGATCCTCTGGGACTGAGTCTGCATGTGCTGCACAAAGACAGGCCCTAAGAGGTAGGCTGAGCACAGCGGAAAACATGACAAACAAACATGGCGGCACATGCTTACAGGTACACGCAGGAAGTGAGTATCTGTCAGATCGTATTACTGTTGCTTTATTCATTTTAGGTGAAAATGGGGAAGTAAGGGAGGAAA
Source organism: Cyprinodon brontotheroides (assembly GCA_018398635.1). Taxonomy (NCBI): domain Eukaryota; kingdom Metazoa; phylum Chordata; class Actinopteri; order Cyprinodontiformes; family Cyprinodontidae; genus Cyprinodon; species Cyprinodon brontotheroides. The sequence continues at coordinate 21,509 of JAGKQL010002007.1, read as the reverse complement.
ACAGGGAGATGGAGAAAAGAGCAGCCATGAGAGCGAGAGGAACTGAAAACTCCAGTTGTTTTTTGTACCTGAGGCCAAAGAGTCTGCTCGCTCCGCCGCCTGGGTAATGGTGCGCCTTCCTCCGGCATATTTCACCAGACACATTTACATTTCCCTACGCTCTGACCTAGTCATAGCACATCTCTCCCTCATTTGTCCCCCGCATCTTGTGTGAGTGTGCACGGCAAAGATAATGACTGCATTGATCAGAGACGTCCCCGGTGGGTGGTCTCGCTCCGTCAAGGCCGAGAGAAAACGAGAGGGAGAGAACAGGGCCAGAACGGGATGGCCTTTTGTTACGGCCCGCCTCAACGCATTAGCCAATCAAATATCCATCTCGGCTGTCGCCTTCCTGCTCAGCACACACACTATCAAAAAAAAACTCATCTGATGTACTTTTTTTGTTATTATTGTTGGACTTGTCTTTGTTCTTTCCTTCCTTTTATCATTACCCTTTTCAAACTCACACATATCCTTACATGAATAAAAAAAAAAAGAGATAAATGGATGGGATAATGATGTAAGAATTATAGGGAATCATATCTAAAAGATTCTGAACACTTTATGTGAATTTTCAGGCAGGCTGAAAAGCTTAGAAGAACTATCACATAATGTGTTTCATCTAGTTCATCAAATTAAAGACCCTCTTTTATTTATAAGACTGGGCTCATCTTAGTTTGTAGAGTTAACAAGGGAACTTTTTCCTAACACTCAAAAAGACCAGTAGTCTTATGGGTCAATTGCATATGACCTGAAGTAGGCCTGCAAAGAGTGGCTAGAACCTATATGCTTGTCTCCTGGATAAGATGATCATTAGAAACAGATATGTTGCTACCATGTAAGCATACCTTGGGTAAAACCAGGCTGTGCTTTTGGATATAACTGCCTCTTGCTTATTTTTCTTTTACGCCGTGAGGTGCGACAGTTGTAATGAGGTTAAACATCCTTTTGAGCAGACCTTAAAAAAGTGATTCTACTAGATGTTTACCTTGGTGGAAGCAGAAGAATTAATAAATAATCCACAATCCGCCGAACAAACATTCTGATAGTTGTGCTGAATCCATACCAAACTTTATGTCACTTTATATGCTACCACACTGTAAAAAGATCTAAAAATAAAAAGAAATTTCTTAAATTAAGTGTATATAACCTTAATTTAAGCAGGTAAATAAGATGATTAGCCAATGGAATGAGTAGTTTTACTCCTAAAAACTTGGAATAAGACAATGCATTTGTTTTTTTTTTTTTCTTATTTTAAATGTAAATTGTCTTGTTCCATTAGGGAAATGTCTCACTTATCACCTCAATTCAAGAAAAAACCCTCCACTAATTTTAAGAAAAAATTACTTATTTAGATTTCAATGTTTTGCAGTGCAGTTAGTGTTTTTGAAGCCCAATCTGGGGGTAAATACAGTAAAACAGAAGGTTGCCTAAAGTAGGACCCTGTTGCATTCCAGACTTAAGAAAAAATGTCAAATAACACACAAAAAAAAGATAATGGAGAAGCTGCCATTTAAGAAAATAAGACAAAAACCATACAAATATGATTTGTAGTGTCAACCAGGTTTAACTAAATGTACTGAATTTAGAAGATACTTCAAGCTTCTGTACTTAAAGGTTTGAAGTATTCTCCATTACTTGCATCCATTTTCATCTTTCTGTCAAGTTTCCCCATGTTTAATCTCCTCTACAGTCCATTAAATCTGTTTACATAAAGCCACAGCAGTATTCATTGTTTGCAAATGTTGGAACTCGATCAATCATTGCATGCAGCTTCAATCAGACACAGCAGGCGCTCCTCAAACTACAGGGGCAGAATGGTGAGAGGCATTTATCAGAACAAAAATTGTTCTAAATTCAGATTACCATTGGAATCGTCATTGTAACACAGTAAAAATCTGCTAAATTCACTTTGCAAAGCAGGCATCAGATTAGCAGCAAGTTAAACATTTTAGTGCAGCACTTTAGAGGAGCAATAAACACTAGTGACTGCATTGACCTAATAAACTAAATATCTTAAAGCCTACTTAAAAAGTGAAAAAGATTGTGAAGCTTTTTTAGAAATGGCCAGAGCAATTAAGATATTCTGAGTAGGATTCCTCAAAGCAACTATATAAAACCAACTTATATTAACCCATTAGTGCTTGGATTTATACCAATTTGTACAAAAATTGCATTAGTGTTTTAGCCGTAAATCGAATGTTGGATTGAATAAGTTATTTATTTTACCATTGCAACTATAACTGGTGTAACAGTAGGTATGAAGCTAATTAGCGACACTAGGAATCTAGGGAACAACACAACACTTTTACTAATCAGAATGATCAAGAATTGATCTATGAAATGTATTTTTGATCCATCATTGGGTTTTCATTTGTTACACTTTTAAATGTACAAAATACAGTATAATTTCTTTGTTGCACTTCCTATTAGCTGTTAAATATTTTATTTTAATAACAAATCAGTGTTAATTATTTAACAAAAAGCATCTGTTTATTGGCAACCATTCTTTTTTGTACTTTAGTGTTTCAAATTCCTTTAAATTGTTAAAAACACTTTACTGTATCATTCTAGGAGTTTTATCTCCATGTTCCATAAATCAATTTTCTATTATGGGTATGCAATTATGACTATTTATTCACTCGATATTCTTTTGTCATTTTCAGGTTATCAGATTAAACTCCATAATAAAAAAAACATTTAGCATCATGCTTTTTAATCATGCATAGTACTCTCATTTACTAATGTTGATTCTTTAGTGAAACTAAAGCTTTAAATGAAAAATCTGAGCGAAACAAAAGAAATATAACTTTAGGAATTTTTTGTCAGATGTTAAGTTTTTTTAACCGCCCTAAAATACATAAATAAGCCATCGTTTATTTTTCTATCTTACAACCCAACTCAGATCTCACCATTCATCCCTGCCCTCACATGGATCATGTTTAATTCACTTTCCCAACAACTAAAGCTAAAAATAAAAGCACATTTTATAGCATCGTTTTTACCAAAAGCATGTATAAAAGCTAACATTTGTATCATACATAAACCATGTTGGTTCTATTTACACTGGAACTGGTATGAAGTTAATTAGCTTCACCCATTCATAAGGGGATAGAAAGCCACTTTGTCTACTCTGTTGCATATTTATATAGATTGATGATACCAGTAAAACAGTTTTTTGAAACGAGCAAACTCAATATCCTGCTGTTTGTAAGTTAACTTTTTAGGTTATTGCATTTTAAAAACACATTTTAAATAGAATTGATGGATGTTCCCCAGGCGCCGGACAATAGCAGCCCACAGCTCCCCAAGGGGATGGGTGAAATGCAGAGTTTATTTCATTGCATTGTTGTGACAATGCAATGACAATAAGTTAATTCTATTCTATTCTATGCAGACAGTGGAGGAGAGTGTTTTTGTTGATATTTCATACACTTTCTGCTGTTTGGGAATATAAAATAGATTTTTATTTTTGCCTTAGTATTAGATGAGCCATGCATAACACTGTATTAAAAAGACTCACATGGCTTTAAAAAAGGTTGTTTATGTAAAAGTTAAAGGGAAGTTCAGTGTAACTTTGCAGATCACACTTCTTTACTGATCAACAGGTAATTTGGGAACAAAATGTAATTTATTCCAACTTGAGAGAGTCTGCCTTTTAATTAATGACTAGCATTTCTAGATCATTTGAGAGAAAAATAAAAGTTTGTTTCCACTTATCGAAGTTATCCTGCAAACCTGAATAATGAGTCAGACAGAAGTCATCTGCGTTCTCTCAAATCATACCTAATCTCAATGTCACTCTACATGGATATAATGCCTTAAAATATAGCCAGATCCTGTTTAATACATCCATCTCCGTTGCTGTGGTGCTATCCAGCTGTCAAAAGTGGCTCTGCTCTATAAATCAAACCCTACTCATTGGTATCTTTTTGCTGCTGCTCTTCATACCGACAGTAAATCGCTCCTGAATCAACATCCTGCTCTTCTTAAATTTGATCCCTCTTTTTTCCCCTCACCTCTAAAGGAGAATACTTTTTTTATCCAGAGATTAAATTTCCCTTTGCTTTTAAGCAGATTACAATACAAGCATTAGACTCTTTGAAGGAGATTTTCCTTGCAGAACAGAGAAGACGTGATAAAAACAAACAGTATCTTTGATTTGATCTTATCTGGATTTCATGTCTAATAAATAAAGATCTTAAGGTACCGCAGTATATTCTTGTTTTCTATATACAGATAATGTCCTTAGGATAACATTCAAGTGGATTCAGATTTGAACAAGGAGGGGGATCCAGTTGCTATTTTGCTGTTTTGGGGGAGAAGTAATTTTAACAATCTGGTCTGACAGCTCTGGAGTCGCCTTGGAAAAAAACCCACCTAAAACTTCCAAATTTACAGGGAGAGCAAAGCGATACAGCTCACCGCCCACAGAAACAAGGCAATCACTCACCTCGGCCCCTCTGCACAGTCAGACAGCATTTACACACATGCGCAGGAGCCAAAGACAAATGCTCATCCACACATGCAGACAGATTCAGAGAAATACTCTGGCATAGAAAGCAAGGGGCGGCGGGGCAGATTAGAGTACAGTTAGTCGCTCCAAATCTGGTTAGTATACATGCCCTTCTAGACTGCAACTTTGAAAAGTATTGCATCACATTCCAAAAATAAACCTTATGCTTTTTATTGGGATTTTGAGTGGTTTGCCAACATAAAGTAGTGCATCATTTTGATTTGTAAATATTTTGCTGGGATAACTGTGGAAGATCTTTTTTAAGATACCTAGACTGAATATTGGAATGTCTGGAAAACATAAAAATGCATAAATGCAGAATTTGTGGCACAGAATCCCTACTGTACTGAGGTCTTAGGGAGAACCACAGACTGCTCTCCCCACTGCCTATGGGAATCTGGTTCTGCAACAGCTTTTTTCCCTGTTGCCATCAGATATTGAGCTGCTAAACTACAATGTTGCTGAACTTTTATAATGAAATCCTTTTAGAAGAGGACAAAACTCAATGTTTCTACTGCATTTGCAACATATTTATTTTGCACTGCAGCAAACTTTTCATATTAATGCCCTTTTGCACCATTATTTAAACTGGTTTATTTTTTCTATTACATTGTTTACATTCTGATCACTGCTGCACCATATATTTGTTAATTTTTATCTACTTGCTGTATGCAACAAATTTTCATTTTATATACACTCTACACTCTTTTATCTAAGTCTGGGCTTTGATTAGACCATTCTAACATATAGAGATATGCTTTTATCGAAACTATAAATTCTCATAATATGAGAATATATATAAAAAAAAATTCAGTTTTTCACAACAAAATAATTTGACATTTAGTTTTTCCATACGTTCTTGTTTTATTCATCTGTCAAACTGTTAATTATGATGATAAAAGCAGCTTCAATAGACAAGAGAAAAGTGTGGTTGTCTTAAATTTAACAGATTTTCCTTTCAAGGTTGGTTTGAGCTTTCAAATCCTCAGCTAATCTATATCCTTCAACACAAAACTAACAAATGTAGTCATAGCATAGGCAACACATGGTAGTAAACACATGTAGATTAAGACAGCATTCCTCCCCTCTAGCCATCCTTCATCCTTCCATTCTCACTTCCTTATGCTGATGCTAACATACATTCCTTTGGGGGCTTTTCAAGGACTTTGTTATTTAGTGCTGTTGACATTCGGAAATATTGGATGTTCTCCGGCTCCTAATCTCTTCCTCTGCACATCCCCCTAGGCATGGGCAGGTCATTAAAAGTCAGTGCATTGGTGCAAAGTGTGCATTGCAGAGGTGTTGAAAAACAGTCCTTATCAGCAGTGCAGTACTGTATTTATTACTGCAAAGCTTCAAAATCCACACAGGAGGAAAAACACGGCAGGAAAAAGATTCAGACTTTATACAGAGCGACGTAAAAAGCTGATGAGCAATGGACAGCAGCAGCTCATGAATGAGGTGAAACAGGTTTACGTTTTCTGTGTCAATCGCAAACCAAACTGCCAGAGCCAGAAGGGGCGCACAAAACCAATAAATCTACAACCGCCTCCTGGGAGTTTGTCTGATATCTCCCAGGCACGAATGAATATTAAATGGCCTCTTGTAAAATCAAACAGTTGTGTGTTAGCGAGCACTGAAACAAAATTGAATTCTGAAAAGGGCAGATAATAAATTGACTCTATTTAAACGCTAAAATACAAAAAAAATAAGTCAAGGGAAATGTTAAAGGCGCTTAATAGCTTCGATTTTTTCTTTCTTTTCTGTCCTTTAATATATACATAGAGTTTCAGGAAGGATTACCATAAGATCAGTTCTTTGACTTTTTTCTTCAACTATATCAAACAGGTAATTACAGACTGGTTGAATAAGATAAAATGCATGTTCACAAACAGTGTGAAGATTCTGGAAAAAAAAACATTAGAAAATAGGCTGACACAGAGATATTCTGAGGCTTTGTTCTTCACCTTGGATCAAAATGCAGCAGAGAGACAGAGGAGAGAATGCAACAGACATGAGGAGCACAGAGAGAGGTGATACAAGTGAGAGAGAAAAATCAACCAGCTCTCACACAGAGACAATCAATAAGCTCTCTTCTCAGTCTATTTCCTATGGGCTAGCCTCAGTAATAGCATTGTGCCAAAGCAGTCTGTGTGCAGCCTGGGAATAGGTTTTAGGGGTGGTGTGATAGCGAAGTATGAAGCCAGCGCCGCTGCCCAGGGAATCACACTAATTGTTGCTTTTGTCATAAAGAGGGCAGAGAAATCACTGGGAGGAGTTTTACGCAGGAATATCTTCAATGTCAGGGGATGAAAAGTGCAGGAAGAAGGAGAAAGGTGATCGTTTGATTTTTTTTTTCCTAGGTCTAAATTTTATCTAACAAAAAATCTTGTAGCATTTTGGATGAGACCATTTTGTATGGAGGCGATTGTGTTTTTAAATCATAAATATAAATAAAAAATTTTTTTTAACGTAGAATATGTGCATGGATGAGCTTGTGGAAGTTCCTTAGACCATAAATTATTATTTTAAGGTCATTTGTTGACATCTAGATCATATTTAGGTCACTAGAGGTGGACTTACACACAACGGTGAACATTCAAGGAATCCACATTAAATGCCAAATCTTTTAAGTACCTGGGTGTTTATCTGAGCAGATGATGATCTTTGGAGTGCAGGGACCAGTCTTGAGGATCTTTGAGTCTGTGTAACATTAGACAATCTTCTGTGGTTTAGTTTGTTGGAACAGCATCAGATATAAAGCTAAGAAGAATCAGCTAAAATGTACGAGGGGAGTTCAATAAGTAATGCCCCTGACCCACTTCCAGATGTTTGATCGACCTGAAATTTTGCATGTGAAATTATTTAAATCTCTATAGATTAAATAGCAAATTACAGCTCTGAACTAATTGTGGTTTCTGATTTACAGGTGTTCAAACTGAGTCAAGTCTGTGTTTTTGCATTTGAAAGGACTCACACAACGGGAGCCTTTTGATCAAATGAAAGTAACTTATAGGGATAATGTCCCATAATTTAACCTTGTAAAACATTTTTGAAAGGTCATATCGGGCATCATCACCATAAGTTACTTTAATTTCATCCAAAGTCTCCCTTGGTGTGAGTTCTTTCCAATAGAAAAACCCGAACACTGCTCGACACTCAACAGGCTCCATTTTAGACTTTTACTACTTATTGAACGCCCCTCGTATAAATCATAGTTAATTTATCATATATGATTATTTGTGAGGAGAGCTCTCGCAATTCATTCTGGCTTACATCTGCTCGTCTAGTGACCATGGATGATCTCTACTATTCAAGGTGCATTGTCGAGTCCATTACTGTTTCATCCAATAGATGTTCAGATGCTCATAAAATGGTTTAACCCCTATATAATGAGTAGTGCGGACGTTTGGACACAGAGTTTTTAATTATTTCCTGCTTTTGACACACCAGATAGAGATTACTGTAATTCAGAAAAGGCCTGTTAGTCACCAGTTAATGGAAATCAGTTGTGCTGAAGCAGTGAAACAAGAAAATTGATGACCCTAGCCCTGGACGGACTGTAGTTGGATACCTTTGTCTAGAGAGTTTAAGGATCCTCATGGCATGGGGCAATCTACAGATAGGGACTCAACATAACTGACAGAGAGGACAGTAGAAACCATCTCACTGAACACGTTCCTACTGCAAACCGAGCTTTGGCATATACACCAAAGACATCTTGGCAATGGTATCATGATGTCTTTGGTGTATATAAATGATCTACAGTCTTTTTATGAGGTTCCAGATTTTTTAAAATACAGCACAATGAAAAATGTGCCGGCACAAAAGAAACAAGCAAACTCAGCCCAAAGCTTCTACTCATCTTAGCTCAGTGAATCCAGTAGTTTTCTTCTCTCTGTTTTTATCAACAGTGTGCATTACAGTCGAGCCACTGCTTTCAAATCCCGGATTTTAAATTATTTAATCTCTGAAGCTAAAATGGCTATCTACCTGACTGCAAGGGACAAACTGCAGGAAGGATCTCAGCTTGATGCGGTGGCTCTGTGGAAGTGTAACATCAAGGCCAGGTTGAGGCTGGAGTTTTGCTTCCACAGAGCCACTGGGGATTTTTTACAACTGTGGGGTTTGAATAGTGTTTTGTGCACCATTTCTAGTGATGGCGAACTAAACAAGCTGCTATTACAATAATGTATTGTCGACCTGTTTTTCCTTCAACTGATTGTTGTGAAATCATTGTTCAATAAATGTTTTGTTAAAAAAAAAAATAAATAAATAAAAATATTATATATATATATATATATATATATATATATATATATATCTTCTCTCTGTTGTAGCATATGTCTCCATACAACCAGAGACCATTTAATTTAGAATGGGACTGGAGCATACTGTGGCAAAACAAGTGGTACCCCTACCCCATCAGCTGGTGTCTTCTTAGGTGATCTTCTAGGTCTGTAGTCTTCCATGTCTATCAGTTAATAAGTAAGGGATAATCATCAGTGATAGAAATCTAATATAGAAGAGGCTCAGGATAACAACAATTGACCTTTTTTTTTAAGTTTAAATGGGATCTAATACAACTTTTAAAAACCAGAGGAGAACAGCAGAAAGGTGTGCAAAATGGATTCTTTGCAGATACACTAATTAAAAAACGAGGATCTGGTGTGAGGTGTGAACAGAAAGCAAACTAAAGCAATCAAACCCAGAAAACAAGCCAAAGAATAATGGATAGAGTAACAAAACAAAACCTGAGCTGACCCAATCTTAAATTGAGGAAATTACTTATCTAATACAAACCAAGAACACATCCTGGTTAAATGAAAAGAAGCCAAGCACCAGCTGCAGAAGTCTGCCAAATGAGCAGCATAAGGATTTTACAACAATAACTTAGTGAGGAAAGTAGAAGTTATATAGTTAGGTTAGAATACAGGAGCAGAAAAAATGAACAAGCAATGATTAGAAAAAAATACATTTAAAAACTGAATTCACAAAATGATGACTTCATAATCCTATCACAGACAAGGAAAAAAATAATAACCTTTGGAAATGTGGCTTTTAGTGAACGCCCCTCCCCCCTCTCCATATATATTTGCAAGCTCACCATGATACTCTCCAGGCAGCGCTCTTCTGTTCCTGCCAAACTCTAGATATTATAAATAATATTCTTCACAATGCAACAAGGCAGGATAGCCTGAAAAAAAAAAAATGTTTATTTAGCTGTTATTTCTTGAAAACACAAAAAATCCATCATGTTTTCTTTTTTTTTTTTTTAAGAACTGGCTAGGTGGCTTTTATAGAGGCCATAAAATTAATAGAGAGGGCAGCCTATATCAAACTATCTGACAGCTTTTGAAAATGCCCTAAACTCAATTTTCTCCCTATATTAGCCATTGTTAATTCAGCGGCCACATTTAGGCAGGGGAGTGATTAAAATCTCATTTCATCTTATAATTTCCATGCATCATAGTCCTGCCTGTCCCTCTAAATCTCCTACCCGGAGCAGAAAATAAAACTCAGCGTGACACATGGGGGATGACGAGGGTGGAATTTCCACTCGGGTGCTGGTGAATCCAGCAATTCATTAGGAAGAACGAGCGAGTCAGCAGGAGTGCTGCAGGAAGGAGGGATTCTGGGGGCTGGTCGGGGGAGGTCGGTGAGAAGGGTGGATGCGAGAAAAGATGGGAGAGCTGAAGTGAGAGTCAGACTCCAACTTCTATCCTTATGTCCAGGCAGTCGGTTGGCAGGCCAACGGCAGGGATAGCAAACTTTGGTGAATTTTGGTATGGTGAATAAATGTCTTGATGTTTACCATCCACTCTTATCATCATTGTCACTAAAGTTCTCTGGTATCATGTTAGGATATGAATGCAAGACGCTATAATTTATGAAGCCAAGCATGGAGCTCAACAGTCAGATCCTCGAAAAACAGTTACAATGACAACAGCTCAAATTTTTAGAGAAAAAATCCCAACAGATTCAAATGTTAAATCCCCTTTTATCCCTCGTTTTCACTTATTTTTCTACCTTATTATGAGAAGAGAAGGTGTGAGAAAAAGACCTCTCCATCCAAATATTAATAAAATTAGCTGTTCTAGTAAGAAAGCTAATTTACACCAGATTTTTATCTGTTATAAATGAAAAAAAGAACAATTCCATCACTTTTCATCCCTTGTGAAGTTCAGATATTCTTGAGATGTAATAAACGCCATGTGTTCACAAACTTTTTTTATTTTTTGAGACATGATTTCCAACCTTTCAAAATAAGGCAGTCCATATGAGTGAGTAAAAACCTGATCTGCTTTTCAAATTACTTATGCAAATCTTTGTCTATCTAGGGGGAAGTAAATCCTTTTAAAGAGGTAATTTAGATTTTCCCCTCCAAAGAACTTCGGTATCTGAATCCTGATTAAGGAAACCGACTTCTTCAAGACTGTGGAGAACTAGACTTAAAAATATGAACAATATCAAGAGTAATTAGTTCAGAAAACAGACTCCTTATACTTATTTAACTGGCTCGTTGTATTACGTTGTCTATGAGTATTTCTAACTTGATGTAAGTTGATGTTGGGGAAAACAAAAACTGTTTTTTGTAGAAATAATTAGAATAGTTATTTTCAACAAAATACTAACAAAGATATTAGGTTGAATTTGTGTGTTACTCTACTATAGACTGGTGACCCGTCTAGAGTGACTTCCACTTTCCGGCCATAGACGACTGGAGAAAGCCCCCCTCATGACCCTAAAGAATGTAGCCCTCTAGAAAAAGTAAAAAATTTCAAATTCAGCAAATTTGAGATTTGCCTGTAGCATGAAATATACATCTTTGTTTGCTGGATAGTGACTAAATAGTATTTTGCAAAAGCACTTAGTTGGCTCTGCTTTGCCTCTCATCTTAAGTATGACCTCTCCAAGGGAAGCCAACCTCCAAACAGACATGGCGGGTGGCCGCTGGCCCACGCAGGGCGCCAAAGAAGCATGCTGACACTCTGCTACCATGCTGTAATCATCTGCCTTCTTCTAATTATGAAACACTCCGATGGTTCGGTCTCCGCTTCTTCATAACTGAAAGAGCTGAAGGCAATATCTGCTGAGGACAATAAAGAAAACCCGACATTGTTTCAGCCAGTGAGGGGAGATAGGGAATTAAGTAGAAGCAGCTGTCCCTCTGGTGTATTCTACACAGCAGGGTTGTCCGCTGAGGAAAGTGCAAGCCAGCTACCTGTAAAGCAAAATCATTAAACCATTAACCTCCAATCCATCTTCATTTGAGCACGCTGGAAGAAACTATACAGGCAGAACAGCTGTGGAGCCTCCAGGAGTTGACTGTGGAAGTGGGATAGAGCGCGGACTGGCACAGCTAAACACCCCCCCTCCAGTACTCCCCCCACCCTAAGCCTGGCCATGGTCAAGGCTAAAGGCAGCCGCCCTCCCCTCCCTTCTGTCCCTTTGTGAATCCATGGTTGGGCGCAGCAATGAGAGGTGACTGGTGGCCGATTGTGATTTATGTGCTAGAGGGTTCTCCTGTGCGGATGTGGGCCAGTGGAAGCGGGAAAGATGGATCCCAGGTGCGACCGAAGGAGACAACCTGATTACAGCCTTCTACCTCTTTTCATCTTCATCTTCAACACTCGCCGCTTCGCTTGTTCTTTGACTCGCCGTGTCGCAATGGCCAAATGAAACCCTGAGAGAAGCCAGGAGTCCGGAGAGACGACCTGATGGTCGAAGCACAGGCAGGGAGACAAGGTGTCCGTTTCGCCAAGGGAAAAATTAAAAACAGATTGAAGAGGATGATGAGACCTAGACAGAAGGAAATTACTCTCTGTGGCGGCTTGTCACAAATTTGATCCATGAAGCGTTTCTGGCGGACAAGAAGGTGTCCACCTGAACAAATAGTTGTCTCACTTTGAAGACAATCAGCTGACATACTGAAAGCTATCAAGTACAGCCATTTCTACACCTCACATGTGTACGCTTGACTTTTCTCTAATTTAAGCTACAACCTACCCTTTTCAGTGCCTTTATGCTTCCATTCACACAGCAAGCTGTTTTCCTTTTTAATTTATGAATTAAACATAAAAAAGCTTATTCACCAATGCATATCAAGAAATGCACTAATTGCCTAAACCCTTATTCCAACTCTTCTTCACTGATTTCTTACTTGAATGGACAGTTGATTTGTCTTTCAGGGACTTAGATTTTAGGCTGAGCCAAGTTTTCATTTTAAAACCATACTTTTAGGAATCTTTGATCAGTGTAAAAGAACAAGAAATGATGAAGACAAACTAGCTATAACACTAATCTAAAACTGCAGACTGTAAAAAAAAAAAAAGGGCAATCAATTTTAAGCGGCCACTATCATTATTCAATTATATATACCTTATCATATGGATTGTGCATTAATGTAAAACAAACTGTAATAAGTTTTTTACTTAGGACTGCAAAACCATTTTGAGTCTATATATATAAGTAGCCAATTCATAGTTTGGAAAAAACTAAAAAGCTTTTTGTTTATTTTTTTACTTGTGTCTATTGCTATAAATAATATATAAACACACACATACAGACACACATATATATATATATAAGTAAAAGAGTAATAATAAGAAAAATTGTTTTTCAGTCCTTTTTTGTTCAAGCTGTGAATTATTACTAAAACTGTAGCATCAATTTGTTCTATTAATAAAAGTGTTTTTTTTTTCCTGTGAAAGTTTTAAAGATTTTTTAATTAAGGTTATGCTCTTGGGAATTTCCTTTACATTTCTGGGCTCTAACAGGTGGTTTAATTTGCTTATGCAGTGTTCTGGCTTTGATTTAATGTCTACTCTGTACACTAAGTTTATTTTGCATGTTGTGGCAGTGAGACTCAAACATTCTTATTAATTTTGTAATGAGGCTTTCCCCTACTTTTTGATTATTTTTGTGTCAAACAGACCTAACAACTACTACAAACATGGTGATCTTTTTTCTTTTTAATTATTTTCTATTATTTTGTACAATATATTCTGTTGCTTCTGTGCCGGTATAGCAGCAAACATGACTATTTTTCTCTTTTTAGTCCCTAAAAATTCATTTAGCGTTCAGACATATTTTGCCATGGCGTCTGTCAGTATTTCAGTGTTTCATAGACATATTCTCAAATAAATCAATTGTGAATACGTACAAAATTTGCAGTAAGGTCAAGCAAAGGAAGTAAGTTCTGTTAACCAAACTTACTTGTCTTTTCAACTGGTGGAAGAGATAATATGATTGATATTTAGATTTGGATTCATGTTGGTTTTGCAGGTGCAAATACTAACCTGCATTGATATTAATTGACACAAAATAGAGTTATTTATAAATCTGCACTATTTATGCATAAACCAGCAATAGAGCTGCAGCTTTAGTGCAGGTACCATTACTTGTTAGAAACAGTGCACCCTTTACTGTGCATTGAAGGTAATGAACGAGACAAGATAAACCATGATGCATTCAAAGACTGCCATCAAGTGGAAAAAAGCAGGGAACAGTGTGTTGTTTTGGTTGCCAGTGAATTTAACCATTTCAACATATGGTGCTTTATATTAGGATCTTGCATAATGACTTGATACAATAGGAAATTGTTGTTAAAATGCTGAACAGAATAGTGTCAGTGTTTTTAAATTGGAATATCAGTGGCTCTTCAATTACTTATTATGGAAAATGGAGCTCATTAATAACATAGCAAGCTCTAAATAGCATGCATTTCACTATGTCCCAATTCACTCACAAAACAAATAATATATCAACAGAGCAACAATAAGGAATTAGATCATTGATCTTCATATTCGAACTGCATTGTATCACGGAAAGCTGCTAAAAAGATGTGAGAATACCTTCTTTTTACTCTAAGGTTTTAGAAGAACACAATAAGTAAAACTATTGCATTCCTACATGAAGGATACAGCACTACTGTGAGAACTACATCCTACAGCCATTTTGCTTCTCTCTTTAAATTCTGAATAACTATCTATGTCCATTGTTGGTTTTATACCTATATATATCTTCTATATCTATATATATATTTATATTCATATCTCTATCTATGTGGAAAGGTTTGGCAGTATAAATACTTCTGAAAGAAGTTTCAGAACTTGGCAAGTCTTTACTCAGCCATCAAATGACATTATGTCATTCAGAGGTGAATGATGTCTCATACTCTGGCTCTTAAGCTGGGCTGAGGGGAGGCTATAACACAGAGTTGTTCTTGGAAAGTTGATTTTCACAACTTTAGAGGAGCTTTAAGATAAAGACCCTCAGGTTATTTCCAAAATAGTAGGGAATGTGGTATTAAAAAGAAAGGATCAATACTATTTCTTTTGCTGAGAGGCTCAAGACACCGCTATTAAACATCTGGGACAGCAAAAAAGGAGCACCTGAAAAAGATTGGGGAAAATAAGTGGGTGGAACTTTTTAACTCACAGAAAGAGCTTGTATTATATACCCATCAAATATCATTAAGGATTTTTCCACAAACATTTTCAAACAAATTCCTGCATAACCTGGATGTAGACTTTTAACACAGAAGTTTGGGTAAATGAAAAGATATATTAGTCCATCAATTAATTTCCAACTGTTAAAAGTTTAGAAGCAAACTTTTTCATTTTTATTTATATGTTGCTTGGTTCCATTTACCCTCCTCATTTGTTGAGAAAAAAGTAAATGTCAACTTTGGTTAAATACGATTACCATACCCCAATTTAAAATGACATTAGGGTAATATGGCACTTGTTCTTCAAAAACTTTGTTTTATCATCATGAACATGTGTATAACCCATCAGTGAGTCTAAAACAAAATCCAAATAAATATAATGAAGGCTGCTAAAGACAGTCATATGATTGAATAAAACACCGATAGGTATTCTACCCCTTACCCTTTTACATTCATTTATATGTTTGAGGTGTTTTTTTGGTTTTATGTGAAGTTGCCAAATAGAGGTTTTACATCGATTATTGCTTAAAAATTAACATTAATTTAGTTGTGTTGTAAATATGTAATAACAGTTATGTTGTTCAATAGTAAGATGAACTATCAGGGACCAGTTGTACCAAAAATAGGGCTGCAAAAGCTAAAGCGTGTACAACATAAAACCTATGGTTTGTTGTATTTGGCACAACAGGCATAAAAGGGTTGCCCCTACACCATGCAGATTTTTAGCAAAAATCTAAAATTTTCAGATGTTTGTACTTTTGCATCCACAGATTTTCAGCCACAACACTAGAAATTGGGAGCAGGATTCAATCTCAGTCTAGATGATCTCAAGTGCCACTATAAATTAGACCCTCAACATCTGAACCCTATTCCCGAACCCATTTCCTAACCTAAACACAAAGGTCCACTAAACCTGTTCACCAACATTAATGTTTTATTTCCAACAGCAAGGAACTATGTTGGGAATGCAGACTTTGCTGCTGACTTTCAAATCTTTATCGCTGCTTTAGTAAACATGACAATAATAGATTTACTAAGGTTGATTTTCTGGCGCAAAATGGGTTTACAGTCTTTTTTCTTAAAAGAGGTGAAAGGGCAAAATATCTTTAGTTTGTTCAGGTCTTTTGCTGTCTAAACAGAAAATCTACGCCAAAGCTGCCCTGTCCGTCCACTTCCTTGAGGCAAAAGCTCCACTTTTCTTTGTTAACATAAGCCAGCTTTTTAGCTTCCTGGTCAAGTAGTACAGCAACATGAACTTAACATGTAGTACATTCCAGAGCCAGACAGTTTGTTGCTGCATAAAACCACTCCTCCTGCTGTTAGACCCACATTGTAGAAGAAATGTGTTGGCTTTAAATCATCCTGCAGAGTTTAAAAAGCATTTCTTTGCCATCGTTGGGGGACACCGCGTATGGCGAATTCCTTTTATGTTGCCCAGATTCAACTTAAGATGATGGGTAATTACTTAGCCTTTGCAGAGCTTGCTGTTGAAGTATTTCATTTACGCGAGAAAAGATGTATGAGTCATTATAAGACTGACATGACAAAGATATAGCTCAAAACATCCGGATTAATATGTAGGTACTAAATCGAAAGAATTAAGAAAATTTCTAAGCCATGCAGAGTGATAATATTTGGATTCCATACTGCACAACATGCACTTTATGATTCCATAAAGCATGCACAAGTTACAGGCAGAGTATAACGCATATCAGGGATAAATAATATATTATATATTCTGCCAGTAGTGACCTAAACTGTGATCTTTCCTTCTATATTAGCTTAACATTAGGAGGTTGAGGGAAACATGCAAGGAACAAAGAAAACACAAAATGTGCAACAGTTGATTGTGATAATCACTGTAACTCCGGCCCAACGCATCCTTGCAAGATCTTTGTTATTAGTCGCTGTTACAGTAATCCCATAATGCTTTGCAAGGATAGCTTCCGCAAGCAAAAGCATTCAGGGATATATATTCTCGCCTAGTGACCTTGGATGATCACTACTTTTTAAGGTATTGTGAAATTTAAGGGTCCACAACTTTTCATCCACTAGGTTTTAAAAATGGTGTGCCCTATATAGGGATTATGACATCGACACGCCACCATCATTTTATTGAGGACATTATGGCTAAAGAAATAAAAATCCTTTAGAATTATATTTGCTCTTACTTATAAACACAGGTCTAGAGCTGTACCAGTTCCCACACACCATCATGAGACCACCACCTTTGTTTCACTGTTGGTATTATTCACCATTTTGTGTAGGATTTCGTCATAAAACCCAAACAGGATACAATGCAAGTTATTGGCATGAAATGGCAGAAGACTGAAAAAATCCATAACAGTCAGTAAGAAGCAGGAGCCATAACTGACTAATTTCACCCATTCATTATTTGACAGCAGAAACTGCATTACTGTTCATTTTGGGTTTCATCGCTTTGTCAATATTTTAATGAACATCACAAGCACGCCAAAAAAAACCTCTATACCCCCACACTGTACTGTCAGACAAGTCAACACAGAAAGCATATAGACTGACAGACTTTACAAACATCCAGAAAAAAAAAACAGACACTCCAGAGCACAGCTCATTACCCGCTGGCAGGAGCAGGAGCAGGAGTCTGTTCGACTCAATTACCTTGACTCTCTTTTCGTCCGTCGGATGTGACATGAATAATGGCCTTATGATTACCTCGAACTCTGCACCAAAACCCAAGCAGTAAACAGACTTATGTAATTAAAGTAAGACAGGTAAAAGTTTGGGAAATTGCTTAGTGTCAGGTGGACAGAAACAAGGAAAGTTAGTAGTTGAAAAATGTTGAAACAGGAAAATACAGCCTTTACATAATATTTGCTGGTAATTTTACATAGTACATAGAAATAGATGCCTCCTTTGTTAGAGACCCTGGCAATTTTTAGCGATTTTTTTTTGACAAAACCAAATGCGAAATCAAGCTTGAACTCCTGAGTTAAAAATTCACATTCTCAAAAAATGCAACTGTTTAAAATGTAGCCAAGTAGGGAAAATGTCAGGGAGTTGAGCTTTGAAATGGACCATATGCAGATGGGCAGATGGAGGCAGGTGGATTTGAAGTATTTAATAAAGTAAAAATAAACTATCAAACTTCCCATGTTCTCAAAACTGAAGTGGCAAACTGACATGATATGATGGGTACAGAGGCATAAAACCAGTATTCACTAATGGGGGTTAAAAAACTGAATGAAAAAATGGAAGGACATGAATCCAAAAACAAAGGCTTGTAGCAGGAGTGCAAGAGCAGCAGCTGAATAAGATTGAAATGATCAGAAAACAGACGAATCTGTTGAATGAAAACATAACAAAGTGTAGAACCCATATTATGACGCCATGGGGAAATATGAAGAAAGACTAAGTAGTAAAACAAAAAGATCAGACAGATGCATAAGGGAATGGAATCGTAAGGTTTAACGGAGCAACAGGATTAAAGTAACCAGAAGAAATCACAACGACATGACGCATGTTAAATACCCCGAATGGGGAAGGTAAGCCTAAAAGTCATAGTTGCAATCTGCCAATAATAAAATGAAAACGAAGAAGATCGGACTGGATTGCAAAGAAAACAAAAACCTTAACAGAGCAAGAGAAAAACTCTGGAAAATAAATAAGGTAAAAAAGTGACGACAGAGAAAAGAAAAACACCTAATGTCAACAAAAAGATTACCTAATTTAATTTGCAAGATCTACATAGCAAGACTCGTTATAGGGTTGAGGCAAAACCAAAACGGTCCCTTAGCGCTAAAACATTAAAAAATAAGGAAAGGCTGCAGACAGTTAAGATCTTAATAGGGAAATAAAACTGCATTTAAAGCTTACAATATAAATAAGAGAGAGAAAAAAAATAAAAACAAAAACAAAAAATTAAAGACTCAAAGGACCCCAAATCATGACACAATACTCACATATATATGGAAATGTTTACATTTTTATTAAGTCTCTAATAAATTCTGTGATTAAAATAAAAAAACCATACTTATTTCAATTAAGACACACTCTGTAAATGTAAGAAAATGTAGTCTATTTCTGGTGATACTTTGTAAAATGCAACCAATCACAACTAGTAAAGGTTCACCAGGAAAAAGGATTATCAGAAACGCATTCCACTGTGCAGGAGGAAAAATAGATTCCCTTTACATTGTTGATGTTCAGACTCCCTTACCTTCCAGTCTGCCAGGGCAGGATGTCCTTGTTCATATAATTCCCAGTTTGGAGTCCTATGACACACTAAAGACGAAGTTTTCCACAGGTATATCCACAGCTCCATCAGACTGTCGCCTTCTGTAAGTCATTATATGGAAGACCAAACATGGTGCACGGGGAACAGCACTTGTAATAAATCATGTCACCCTTTTAAAAACACCTCGAAGAATTTCAGGGTAATGTAATGAGTCAAAATCAGATGGCAGTATGTTTATCATTCTGTCTTTATGGGACAAATATCTACACAGTTTGAGCTGCTGTAGATGTAACTTTTAAAAAAAATCAGTGAACAAGGTTTGAACATCGGTTGTCAAGTTTGTTCAGAGATTCTTTTCCAGGATCTAGGTCTGAACTTTGACTAGGACATAGGAATGGACATGACTTGAAACTAATGCAAAGGGAGATCAAAGCTCACTGTTGAAGCCTCAAACGGAGTTTCGATCCAGGATTGAGCAGCATCAACCTACCCAACAACAACATGACACAGCTACTCGCCGTGCTTTAAGATGGTTCCGGGGCATCTTAAAGGTATAGTGGAGGATGTTCTTTTCTGCGGGATCATCAAAATAAGTGGTCCTCCTAATTGTCAATATCTCTGATGATATGTTTACGCCCCATCCTTACGCAGTCATTCCCCATTTTCACTTTGTCAGGTGGTGAGTTTGATCAGGAAACCGAAAAATCTTCTTCTGTGCAAGTGCTTTGAGCGATAACTTTTGGAAGTAGAGCTGCGGCACAAGCGCAGTAAAATGGCTTGTGCGAATTCCTTTCTACTTAATAATAGTCATTGATGAGTGGTACAGGGTTGCATGCTTTTCAAAGTCTTTTCAAAAATTCATGAAAATCTTCCGCTATACCTTTAAGTTTTTTGGGAAGGTTTTATACAAAAATATCAGTTTAAAGCATCTGGATGACTCAACAAAATTTATAGATGTATGTATTTACATCTTTATCAGACAATTGGATAAAGATTGAACAATTCAGCTTTTTTATCTTCATTTTAGTAATAAGGTCAGAATGACTAATAGCCATATTTCATTATTTTTGTCTCCAAATCCTCCACATAGCTGCTTATAAACATACGACTTGATTTACGTATCCTAAATAAAATAAACTTATTTCTTTTCTGTTCTGCACTCTCTCCTGCGAAACCCTACTGCAAGCTGAAGCCTGGCCTTTTGACAACCTGTGTTCAATCAGCAACTCATCCACGCTCAAAGAGTCAGGAAAATACAAAGAAACACAATCAGAACATGCCATGCTGAGACTCAAACAGCTGGGATGCAAAGCGCCGGACCGCGTTCCCTCATTCCAACATCAGGTCGTGACATTCTCAGCTGTCTGCATGAGACATCTGCAGAAAGAGCTTCCTTCCTTCATCTTAAACATCTGCCAGTTATCCATAAACACACCCAGATCCCCTCATCCTCCATTCACTTCACACACATCATTAAAAGCTGGCAGGGTTGCAGTTACGTGACATCCGCCAGGCGTGTCGGGTAAACTCCATACGAGCTCATTAACATCCAAAGTCACCCAATTACCATGTGAGGGTGTGTTTACCTATAGGAGAGGCAGAAATGTGGGGCGGCGTGTTGTATTCTCTCTTGGCCTCTTGCATGAGTGAATGCGTGAGTGTGTGTGTGTGTGTGTGTGTGTGTGGCTCCAAGCACATGCAGTTCATTCGACAGTAAGCAAACTTCTTTTAAAATATTCATGAAGGAGCTTCTCGGCGGGATGCAGCAGGTGGAGACGGGTCAAGCTCATTTAAACAGCGGAGTGAGTTAAAATGGGAGCAGAAGCTCCAGAGAGTGGCGGTTAGTGGGAGGTCAGCCGGGGAAAAGGAGACAACATGATAATTAATCAATTAAAAACATTTCAAAGAGTTTGGTACAGAGTGAGGTTAGATATTTTATCATAATAAAGTTAATTTCTAGAAATAATTGTGTTTTATTTTGAAACTTAATGTTAGAGTTAAAAGACAAATCGAACTTGTGGGGTTCGGGATAGAAGAGCAAAGCCCACATCACTGTTCCTCCACCACCCTGCCCCACAGTTTAAATGAGCTGTTTGCTTGAGTTTTTATTGCAGGTTTTGGGGTGCAAACATCTGTTTTAATATATTATCTCTATAGTTTTTTTTTTTTAGTAGCTTTGAGAATGTCATTCATGACTTTATAATTCGATTCAAGTGGTAATTACCCACATCACTGTTCTTCCACCTCTCTGCCCCACAGTTTAAATGAGCTGTTTGCTTGAGTTT
>JAGKQL010002006.1:0-12761 GCA_018398635.1 Cyprinodon brontotheroides | reverse complement strand
GTTTTTATTTAAAGTTAGTTTCATCAAGTCATAACGAATGAATCATAAGCCATTCATCCTTAGGAAGTACAGTCTGCTCTCTCCCTTCTTGTAGATGGCTCCAGCCTAGTTTGTTGTCCAGGTGAACACTGAGGTATTTATACTCCTACACTATTTCCAATTATTCTCCCTTGATGTTAATAGGATTCAACTTGTTCCTGTTTCTTCTGAAATGTTGACATTCAGGATCAGATGATTCTTTCCACACGATGCCACACACCTATTCTAAAAGCCGCACAGTGCACTCAAACTATTTGTCACAGGTCATCAGTTATTCAGTGGCTCAGGGACTGCTGTTTGGAGGTCAGGAGGATTACAGTAAAAAGATGGTGGAGGTGCTGTCTCCCAAAAGCCAGAATTGCTCCACAATAACTGTGCAGAACAGTTGAATGGCTGACCCTTCGTGAAGCACAAATTTGGACTGTTTTGTCCAGGGCAATATTTGAGATCAGGTAACTATTTGGGTATGCCTCCACCTGAATCTTCCTGAAGTTTCACAGTAAAATTCAAAACTTGTTAAATAAGCAGTGTCGATGCCGCATTGAGCTCTTTTTAGAAGATGATACCAACAACTTCGCTGGGTAAACCATATAAGTGAGACCAAATGCACTCTTAAAGTGTTACTTTAACACACACAAGAACATGATCCTCACAGTGCTTTCTGCCTTGTCTAAATGACAGTGTTTTGTTTGTTTGTTGAAGCAGGTGAATGAGGGCATCTTCAACCCCAAACCCACGACAATATTCAAACTGCATGGGGTCGAAGCACTCCAAAGCTTTTTAAGCGGTCAAGTGCGGCTGTGGAGGGCTGCACCCATTAAGGTGCCACCATTTTCCTTGTTTTTTCCCTGACAAATCTATTAGTTCGTCAGAAAATCTCTTTGCCCCATGCCTCTCCAGGTGAGCCCATATGTTCTGCATATATGAGTGCTTAACTCTGAGGCCATCTAATGCTTTAGTTTCTTTACTAAAGCCAGCCAGGCCTCCATGTCTCCTTTGGATTGAAATGTTTCTAACAGCTGTGCACCTTAGCTAAATCCTATGGGACTTACACAATATTGTAGTCATTTTAAGGAAAGTACTCATTATTTGCTAGAAGTTCCTGTATGGTTTTTAGTGCTGGTGTCAGGATTCAGACGTTCCCACAGAAAGATTCACATCTGTCTTTCTTATTAAGTTTAAAAAAAAAACAAACAGTGCTTATAATGTCACTTTGAGCTAATCTCTTTCCTGATTATTACGGCACCAATGCATTTCTGTAAAAGAGAACCTGTGGAGGAAGCTGAAGAATGGGGTCATGGCACAGAGACTCTCCAACTTTGAAGAGTTGAAGCTCTTTATTAAATATAAATTCAAAAAATACCAACAGGGACCAATAAAAAAAAAAGTCAGAAACTAAAAGAAGAGTTTACATTATTTTAATAACAAGAAATACTTTAGATACATTTTGGTTCGCATGTAAATCATTTTAAATGTACATGAAAAATATAATTAGTTTTAACTTACTTTAATTTTAATCTGACCAGTAGGCCAACACTCTCTAATTGTAAATAAATAAATATTACTAAGTGATAATTGAATAAAATAAAATATTAATTTTGAAGTTTTAATTTTAAAATTATTCTAAAAAAAAACAATTATGCCAGACCAAATAAACTACTTTGCTCATTAACAGTGAACCAACCTACCTGTCAAAAGGTGCAGAAGTCTGACTGAACATTTCCTGAACATGACAGAAAACACCTGATTTCAGTGATTGCTGCCTCAAAGAGTTGCTCAACAACATTTTAGTTCATAAGCTCAAACAGGTTTGTATACTCCTTACATGTTATATACATATGGATTTATATCTATTTATTTAAAATTAATGCCACAATTTTTTTTATAATTTTTTTACATTATTTCTTTGGTCATTTTCTATTTATTTTACTATTTATTTATTAGACTTTTTTTCTTTCTTTAATGGAAGGGTATGTAAACATTGAAGCATAACTGCACGTATTTTAAAACAAATTGAAGGTTCTTAATGTCCAAAAATGAGAATTTCTAAAACTTAAAAAAAAAAATACATAATCATGTCTACAAAATGGGATGTTCAGTGGAGCAGTGGGTAGCACTGCGTTATTGCCACAAGAAGGTTCCGGGTTCAATTCTCAGCCCATGGACTTTCTGCATGGATTTTGCATGTTCTCCCTGTGGATGTGGGTTCTCTCTGGGTACTTCAGCTTCCTCCTATAGTCCAAAAACATGACTGTTAGGTTATTTGGCTTCTCTAAATTCTCTTTAGGTGTGAGTGTAAGCCTGAATGATTGTTTTTCCTGTTTGTCTCTATGTTGCCCAGCGATAGACTGGCGACCTGCCCAGGGTGTACCCCGCCTCTCGCCCATAGACAGCTGGAGAAAGGCACCAGCACCCCTTGCTAACCCATCAGGGATAAGCAGGATGGAAAATGGGTTGATGGATATCGACAAAATTCTATTGTAACTCAGTTGTGCAATCACACACACCAATAAAGGGAGAAATTAATGTTTAAAATAATTTCAGAAATGTAGTTTATATTGATGTGTAGTCCTTATACTGATCCTATATTTCATCATCACTGAATTTGTATTATATTGTATTTATATATTAGTTCAATATGGAGTAACTAGGTTATTAACTTACAGTAGCAGTCATTCAAAATTGCCCTTCCCAGTCAAAAGCCAGTCAAATGGCAGCCAACTTCCAGCCACTGGAGTGACCTCATCCTTCTCCTGTGCGTGCATATTTTTTTACTCTGACTCCATCCTTTCACTGAATTACAGGGTCTGACTAGGAGATCTCTTTAGATCTTAATGTTCACAAATCATAACAGAATATTTTAGTTCAAAGATTGATGTTTAAAAAAGAATTGTAGAGGACCAGCCAAGGACCCATCAAGGAAAGTTGGGAAATTTTGAATGGCAACTACTGTAGTTACTTTTTTAAGAACCATAAATAATTACCTTTTCTTTTAAAGTAATACTTTGATTGGAGTTGAACCACCTACCTGTGGTTTCTGCTTTCATATTAGTGTAAACAGGATCCTCGTCTAGCTCATCAGGGCTCCCTGTTAATATCATAAAAAGATTAACAAAGAAAAGAATATTTAAAGGAGAAAAATGTTAAAACCTCTTTTCTCGTAGCTGCTGATCCTGGTTTTAACAAGCAAACAAATGTTGTTAGTAGAGACTATTTTATTATCCTGGCATAAGCCAGATTGATACCGTGTAGTACTCAAATTGAACTACATGTATAAATGTGGGAAAGCTCCCATAAGAAGTGTTGGCAAAAGGGAGGGACATTCAGTACAATTCTACGAGATGATTGGGTACCTGCCACCCATGTCGAGATTCTTTAGCCAATCACAACAGCAGCAGTAGTAGTTTGATTTTTCCCACAACTCGCAGATCAATTGATAAATCAAACTCTAATCAAAACCGGTCAAAGTGGACGGGAAACAATCTTCCTTTGCTAATTTTTCAAAAAGAAATAGAGGATATTACAGCTGTCTCCAGTTTCAGCTCATTAAGTAAGAACTTTGAAATTATTGCGGAAATAGTTTTTCCATTTAATTTCACACAATTGAAATCTGTCAGCTGAAATCAACCAGTTGTTGCATCTCTGACTGCTTCAAGAAATATAGTTTACCTTTGTTTGTGGCTCGTTGGATTGACTCATACTCAGAAGTATCACCTGCAAAAAAATTAAAAAAAGGTCAAAGTAAAACACATTTGATATCCTAACACTAGATGTCCCAGCAAATTCCAGTTTTCCTGCAAGCCCCCCTCCCCTCTTCAGGTTTGTGTATTTACTCTACCTTGCTAATTGTCCTTGTTCTAATGCAAATAACCTGTGATATGACCAGCCCTTCTACATGAGGCTGGATAAGCCTGGAACTGGCATCAGAACAAGAGCATGCTCCAAGCACTTTTCATTACCTGCCCCTGCAACATTAGACCTTTTTGCAGGAATATCTTGATAAGTCATATCTAAATCTTTTATTAAGGCAAACCTATTGAACAACCAGAGTATCATACGGGTCCTAGTTCCTGAGCTGAGAACAGGTCATAACCATGCTTTTCCAACAAGGCAAGGCAGAGCCTATTTATATTGTCCATTCACAAACAGACTCATTTATATTGCAAAGCTCACTATGTGAAAGAAAGAACAACTTAGAGAATAATTATGGCTTTGTACCAGCTTTATCCTTTCATGTCATTTAACATTTCAGCTTAGAAAATGACAAAAGTATGATTTCAGTATTGGAGTAACATTTATTTCACCAACTGAAGGAAAAGCACTACATATGAAGCTACAATTGTCCCACTTAGCAGTTTTTACAAACCCAAGATGAGTCCTTCCTGCATATGTGACAGTTAAACTTTGTGCAGTGCACACAACGCTCAGTGCTGTGGTTCCTGTAGCAGAGATTGCACACCTGGCCTGCTTATAATAACAATGAAAACATCTAAAAAAAATATAGAGTTTAGCATATTTTCTAAAAGTAAGAGTTGCAGTATGAACTAGATAAGATTATCTATGTGTGCTACAAGTTTGGTGGTACTACAATGATCTATATTGTAAGTATTGGCTATTGTATGCTTATAATAACAATGAAAAATCTCGAAAAAGATAAGAGTTTAGTACATTTCCCTAACTCAAAGATTTAGGAGGTTATTTCAAAGTCTAAATCAAATACAAAGCTACTAACCGTGCAGCAGAGAGCTGTAAACTTGACTGTCTGTCTGGTTGACTCCATGATTCGTGGTGGGGCTCTGACTGCTGCTTTCTGACCTAAATTATGTTAAAAGTTAAACTTAAATTTAAAGAGTAGATGATGATGAATGTTAAGATCAGAGGAAAGTGAACCATGATGTACTGACCTGATGCAGCAGAAATCTGTGGACAAAAAGAGGGAATTTGTAACATTGTGGTGCAAATTGTTTTATTTCTCTGTTCATTTCTCAGCAGTAACATAGATTTAAATTATTTAATTGTTTAAGTATTTAAGTCACTACTGTATGTAGTCCACCACAGTATGAGAAG
The DNA here is from genome assembly GCA_018398635.1 of Cyprinodon brontotheroides. Lineage (NCBI taxonomy): Eukaryota > Metazoa > Chordata > Actinopteri > Cyprinodontiformes > Cyprinodontidae > Cyprinodon > Cyprinodon brontotheroides. The sequence goes on along the minus strand of JAGKQL010002006.1, from coordinate 7,655 downwards.
AAAAAGCCTCTCACCCTTTGACCGTATGCAGCACCAAAACAGCAGCAGCAGGATAATGAGGATAATGACAACTATTCCAATAATTGGCCCAATGTTAAAACCGTTATTTCTATCTGTAAAACAGTCAGAATATCAGGTTTTGATCAGCAATCAGTTTTAACCTTTAGAAAAGTCTAATATCTGTCATATTTGGAAAGTAGCTTTTTAATCACTGGAAATTAAACCAAGGTAATGGACAGAACACCTTTTATTAACAATACAACAATCTCAGATTCTCAGAAATTATTCATTGTTCTGAATTTATGCTAATTACAAAAAAAAGGTCCCTATAATCAAACATTGCACTAAATCATATATGATCTTGAGATTTGGGATTAATCTCTGGATGTTTCAGGTAATGATTTCATATCTGAAGGTAAAATGTTGGTGTTATTTTTCACTCATTTTTCATGTTAAGATTAGAAAGGATGGCTTATCTTATCAGTTGTTATTTCATTTTATTACATTCTCCTAGAAAACTATACGCTTTGTGTGACATCTGGATATAAACCTGTTGTCTGATCTACTTTAGCTCCTAATCTGAAACAAAATCACAGCATGTTTCCATTTTAAGTTCTCTGCAGAATTACATTTAAACATCATTTCTGATCCTGGTCTTCAGTGTTGAAGTCAGAGATCTTTGTTATTCTGCTCTCATTTATCTCATACTACAAAATTATAAAACCAATAAAAAATTCTCCACAAAATGTGTCATATTCAGAGCAACTAAAATATATATTTCTATCTGCATTTGGATTCTTAAAAGTTAGAGAAATTGTTAGTGTTGAAACCCTCTAGGATTAAATGTAATTAACTATTTACCATTAGATAATCAACTACTCAGTCTGTTTAACATGCCAACTGGTAAAAGAAAAACTCCATTCTACAGGGAGAGGTTCTATCTGTTATTTTTTGCCAAAAACTACCTTGGAGCAAACATTTACTTAAACACATGAAGCCACATGTTGGAAAAACAGAAAAGTGAAAGAAGGAAGCTGAGTTGAAGGATTTTGAAGGAAGAAAATATTTCGCCTCCTTTTTTATTTACTTCTAAGTTTTCTTGGAGAGCAAATACAACATATCAGTCTCTGGATATTAATGTTATGTTCACAGTAACTGCAGCTTTTACAGTATGTGAAAACACAGGAAAAGGTGAAAGGAAATATAATCATAAATCATAACCTACCCTGTACAGTGATGTTGACTGCGTTGCTAAAATCTCCTGATCCAGACTCACACCAGTACACTCCACTGTGAGACCAGTCTGTGTTTATAGAACATGAGGATCCAGTCATTGTCCCCCAGTTGGAGCAGTGAATGTCTGATAGTCCAGCTGTTTCTGTAAACCTCCTCAGTCTCCACTCAGTGTTGTTCCCACTACAGCTCAGAGTGACAGACTGACGGATAAAATGTTGAATTCTGTCTGGAGTCACTGAGAGAGAAGCAGCTGGATGAGAGTCTGGAGAAAAAAAAACATGAAAAAAAAAACATAATTAGATATTTGCATTGCATTGTTTTTAAAAGTTATGTTGAAAAATGTGGTGTAATTTAAATGGCTTGTAAAAAGATGTGAATTACAGAAAAATAAACATCCAAAGGGACTAATCACCTTCTATAGCAAAGACCCTAAACTTTAGATATTCATGTTAAAACGAAGCAATAGATGCCAAGCATTCATCCTGATAGTGTTTACTTTGTTCTGTTTGAGCATGAAGAGATTTTCTTACCAATTGCAATCAATAGACATAAACTCTGCTGTGCAGCCTCACCATCATCTAACAAACTCTGGATATTGAATGATTGCAATATAATTTATCTTAAAGGAATAGCGCACCCAAAACATGATTAGCCTTCATTTTCTACTCACCCCCATGCTGGAACAACACTCTGGAGTACTTTTTGATATCTCAAGTATCTGGAGATCTGGTAAGGCTTCTTGCTGTCTGCTGACATTCAAATAATGTGGGTCTATGGTGCCAGAGATCAAGATAAGGTCCATAAAAGTCCACAAAAACGTGTCAATATTCCCCATACTGCTCGAGTCCCAATGTATTCCAAGTGTGTCTTGGAGTGGGTAGCATCCAGAATTTTCGAAAGCGAAGTCATTTAGAATGTTTTTTAGAGCATAAACAGTAGTGTATAGGATTTCCTAAAGCGCGCGCCGCACGACGTTCACGTGGCCCTTCGACGGAAGCGGCAGACCAAACCAGATGAGAAGGCGCATTCAGCGTCTGCTCTGCTGGGATAATGCAAGCGTGAGAAGAAGAAATAATGCTGTTTACCTGTGCAAAAGAAACGAAAGAAAAAATATATGTCTGAGGACTTCAGTGTTGAGGAAGAGCATGAGTTCTTTACCGAGCTGAATCGCGCTTTCATCTGGTTTTGGTGTCTGCGGCGGTTTCGTAGCTTCATAAAGCGGCAGCTTTCAGGAAATCCTATACACTACTGTTTTATGCTCTAAAAACATGCTAAATGACTTAAGCCGAGTAAATTCTGGATGCTACCCACTCAGGACACTTGGAATACATTGGACCCGCAGCAGTATGGAGAGAATATTGACCGCGTTTTTGTGGACTTTTATGGACCTTTTCGTCTCGGCCATGGATCCTCCATTATTCTGAATGTCAGCAGAGCAGCAAGAAGCCTCTGATCTCCAGATGCATTTGAGATATCAAAAAGTACTCCAGAGTGTTGTTCAGCATGGGGTGAGTAGAAAATGAGGCTAATCATGTTTTGGGTGTATATTCCTTTAAACTGATGGACTGCAGGTAGATGAGAGGAAGCTGATAAACCCTGAAGGAGACTTCAGAGAAACTCTACCAAACCTGAATGATTATAAATATAATGGACAGCATTACAGGTGAAATGCAAATTGTTGAAAAATAATCAACATTTAAAACAAAAGGATCCTTGAAGGAAAAGAGATAAACTGACCTGCAGACCAGACAAACGTTGGTTCACTGTCTTTAGTGTAAAACACTGGTTCTCCTCTTCCTGCTCTGCACACATATCCTGCTGTGTGATTCTGTCCATTAATGAGGTAGGAGTTCTGTTCAGTCCAGCTGGTTCTACCAGTCAGCAGCTCTAAGCTGTAGAAGCTGCTGGATTTTGCTGGAACCACTTTATACCAGAAGAACCTCCATCCTGCAGATGGATGCTCCAACCCCCCACAGCTCAGAGTCACTGAGGCTCCAGGACTCAGCCATGATGGAGACACAGAGAGGACAGGCTGAGGTTTATCTGATGGAGACACAGAGAGGACAGGCTGAGGTTTATCTGATGGAGACACAGAGAGGACAGGCTGAGGTTTATCTGATGGAGACACAGAGAGGACAGGCTGAGGTTTATCTGATGGAGACAAAGAGAGGACAGGCTGAGGTTTATCTGAAGGAGACACAGAGAGGACAGGCTGAGGTTTATCTGAAGGAGACACAGAGAGGACAGGCTGAGGTGTATCTGATGGAGACACAGAGAGGACAGGCTGAGGTTTATCTGATGGAGACACAGAGAGGACAGGCTGAGGTTTATCTGAAGGAGACACAGAGAGGACAGGCGGAGGTTTATCTGATGGAGACACAGAGAGGACAGGCTGAGGTTTATCTGATGGAGACACAGAGAGGACAGGCTGAGGTTTATCTGATGGAGACACAGAGAGGACAGGCTGAGGTTTATCTGATGGAGACACCAAGAGAGGACAGGCTGAGGTTTATCTGATGGAGAACACAGAGAGGACAGGCTGAGGTTTATCTGATGGAGACACAGAGAGGACAGGCTGAGGTTTATCTGAAGGAGACACAGAGAGGACAGGCTGAGGTTTATCTGATGGAGACACAGAGAGGACAGGCTGAGGTTTAACTGATGGAGACACAGAGAGGACAGGCTGAGGTTTATCTGATGGAGACACAGAGAGGACAGGCTGAGGTTTATCTGATGGAGACACAGAGAGGACAGGCTGAGGTTTATCTGATGGAGACACAGAGAGGACAGGCTGAGGTTTATCTGATGGAGACACAGAGGACAGGCTGAGGTTTATCTGATGGAGACAAAGAGAGGACAGGCTGAGGTTTATCTGATGGAGACAGAGAGGGGACAGGCTGAGGTTTATCTGATGGAGACACAGAGAGGACAGGCTGAGGTTTATCTGATGGAGACACAGAGAGGACAGGCTGAGGTTTATCTGATGGAGACACAGAGAGGACAGGCTGAGGTTTATCTGATGGAGACACAGATGGTCAGAGACAGGCTCATGTTCTATCATGGTTTTTTATATTTTATTCTTATCCTTCATTTGACTAGAACAAAGTTCATTACCTTCATGTTTAGTGGAGGTGGGAGACATATTGGCTGATTTACTCAAAATTTTAGACTTTTATTTTCATTACTGATAATTTTATAGGGGTGTTTATTCATAAACATTAAAGCCCATTAACCACACAAAGCCACTAAAGTTGTATTTTTTCTTTTTTATCTCAGTTGTTTTTCTAAACAAAACTTTCAGAGTCTTCACAATATATACAGTAAACACGTGACAACAAACAACCAGGACTGAGGGTACAGATGAACTGTACTTAAACAATTTAATATTTAAAGCTTTTGGTTCCAATTGAGCAGTAGTATCAGGTGAGTTTGATAAAAGTTTAATGTCCTAATATGTTTTTTTGCTGCTTTTATACTACTGTTTTATTGTAAATGTATTTTATTGCTTACTTATGATTTTTATTTATTTTATTGTAAAAAGCTTTTTGAATTGTTTCACATGATGTTGATTCACTAAATAAACCTAAATTCCAAGATAGCTTCTAATCTCCTGCAGATAAAATGCTATCAAAGTCCTGATCATTGCCTTTATAAAAACTTTTAAAAATTGGCTGCTTAAGTTAAATTATATTGCAATCATTCAATAACCAGAATATCTTAACAAAACAATCTAGAAATGTTTTTTTCTTATCAAAACCTTGTCACAGTATATTTTATGAGTTATTGTTTATCTTTTTATACTTTATTCTCTTTAGTGACAAATTCCAAATGTTCTGTGTTTTGTCTCTAATAGCATTAATTATATAAATCTTAATATTTCAAAGTCATCAAAAAATAGAATCTGAGGAAAATAACAGATTTGTGATATCAGAGCCCCACACTGTTAACACTTTGACCTCAATATTTTTATCCATCCATCCATCCATCCATCCATCCATCCATCCATCCATCCATCCATCCATCCATCCATCCATCCATCCATCCCCTTCCATCCATCCATCCATCCATCCATCCATCCATCCATCCATCCATCCATCCATCTTCTCCTTCTTAGTCCTTGTCAGGATCATAGGACCTGTCCAGGGTGTAAAACCCTGGACAGGTCACCAGTCCATTCGCGGGGCAACACAGAGACACACACTCACACCTAAGGACAATTTAGAGACGCCAGTTAACCTGGCACAGTCATGTTGTTGGACTGTGGGAGGAAGCTGGAGTAATTCCAGAGAGAACCCACAAAAGCACAGAGAGCACAAGCAAACATGCAGAAAGACCCTAGGCCAGGAATCGAACCCAGGACCTTTCTTCCTTCAAGGCATCAGTGCTAGAACCAGCACCACAGTGCAGCACAATATCCTAACATCACATCTATGTATATTGAGTATATCAGTTTTTACAGGGATATATTATAAATAAAGATATTTTCGTTTGTTTTATCGTGGCCATTTTTTCCCTGTTTTATTTGTAATCAAAGATTAGATTAATACAGTTAGAGGAAAATCTGGGGATTTAAACTTTCCTTGAAAACAAAGCTTTAGTGAATCAACTGCATCAAATGTTCTCATCCTCTCACCTCTAACAGCCATCCAGCTCTGTGGTGACTCCTTTCCTGAATGTTCACACTTGTAGAAACCTTCATCTGACTTTGACACTGCAGAGATCTTCAGCTCCTCTCTGCTGTCATTGTGGATCAGTTTGTTATTGTGATAGAAAAACACATTGGAGAGAAGTTTTTGTTCTTCATCTCTGCAGCTCAGAGTAACAGGATCTCCCTCAGTCACAGGATGGACGGGGCTCACCAGGATAATACCGTAATAATATTTATCTGTAAAACAGTCAGAATATCAGGTTTTGGTTGCAATCAGGTGTTGCTTATCTTTAGGCTTAGGAAGATATATTTAGAAAGTAGCTTTTTTATCTCTGGAAAATAATCCAAGTTAACCTTTTACTAACAATGCAAGAATCTCTATGTCCTCAGAAATTTGTGATTGTTCTTAATTTATGTTAATTACAAAAATCGACCCTATAAAACAAGCATTGCTTTTAATCATTTATCATTTACATTTCTTTTGTTCACTAGACGTTTTCAGGGATAGTGAAGGTGAGATGATTTCATGTTTGAAGGTAAATTGTGGGTGTTATTTTTCATGTTTAGGAGATTAAAGAAGAGCGACTGATCTCATAAAATTTTATTTGCTTTTATTATTTTCTCCCAGAAACTAATAAGCTTTTGGGTGACATGTGGCTCAAAAAATGTTTTCTGCTCTATCTCAGTTCCTACTCTTAATTATTATTATATATTATATATATATATTTTTTTTATTTGAGTTTACATTGAACTTTCTGAGAAATAAAAAAAATAATGCATTTGGTATAAGTTAAACTGGATTGTCTTTTAACTTTAGTGTTGAAGTCAGAGATCTTAGTGTAAAATTTCCTCTCATTTATTTCATATTGAGAACAGATAAAAACATTAATTATTCCCATTTAGATTAACTGAAATATGTTTCCATTTGCATTTGGATTCTCAACCATTTATCAAAAAATAGGACATTTCTAATGCTAGAAAACTTTATTGCATTAATTGTAACTGATTGATTAGTGAATTAATCATCAGGTAAATAAGTAATCAATCAATAATTAACTGGACTAAGACTCTAAAACATCTCAACTGCTGAAAGAACAACTCATTAGGGCCAGCAATGAGAGCCTAATGAACACAAAATAAAATATTTTGCATTTCAGGTTAACATTTTTCTTTGTCCCTACATATTCTCTTTGAAGAACTCCACAGGTCACATTTTTAGCCTCACCTCTATTTTCACAATATTTGTTTCGTGCATTATATTTTCTATTAAACAACAAAGTAAAGACAAAGACAAACAAACTTCTTTCTAGAAAGAGCAGGATTGTAGGAGATGAGATCATTTTTTGTGAATTGTTATCTTGCTCTGATGAAAATGCAACACTACTATTCTTTTTTTGTTTTTTTTACTCTCCTCTATTAATATATTTTAAAGTATATTTCAGGTTTTCTGTTCCACAGGGAGAAGATTTATCCGTTATTTTTGCTAAAAATTCCCTTAAAGAAAAACATTTAATTAAACACATGAAGCCACATGTTGGAAAAACAGAAAAGTGAAAGAAGCTGAGCTGAAGGATTTTGAAGGAAGAAAATATTTTGCCTCCTTTTTTATTTATTTACTTCTAAGTTTTCTTGAAGAGCAAATACAACATATCAGTCTCTGGATATTAATGTTTTGTTCACAGTAACTGCAGCTTTTACAGTATTTGGAAACACAGGAAAAGATGAAAGGAAATATCATCAATCATAACCTACCCTGTACAGTGATGTTGAC